>APFE031543764.1:0-11243 GCA_000404065.3 Pinus taeda
CACAAGATGTGGCGGCTAGCCAGGGACAAACCCCAATATGGGGAAACCCTTTGATCAAATCTTCTTTTATATTCAATAATTCAGCAGAGAGAAATAGTACAAAAATTTGATCTATATCAGCAATAGCAAACCCTAAATCAGCAGCATCAGCATTAGCGGCTTCATCTTCAAAACTAGGGTAGTTGATATCTCGCAAACCGACCATTGGATCAGCTTGATTCCTTCACCAAAGAATGCGGCCTTCGAAGGAGACCCAGGTACACCTACAGTGTAGTTCAGAGGAGGAGGACTGAGGGTCAACGCTGGTCAAACTTTGGATCTGCAGCTGCAGCTTCAGGTTTTGCACCTTCCTTCCACACGTGTGAGAGAAGAGTCACCTACAGCGCAGGAGAGAAGAGCCTCTTTACTGCGCTGGAGAGAGAGATATGTGATGAGTTGAGCGAGTCCAAATGAGGAAAAGTCCTCCTGTATTTATACACATCTGATGATAATTGAATAGATGCGAGTCTGCGACTATTGGGAAAAGTCCTACATGAGTTGTTAGTAGGCTTGATAATTATTTCATAATCAAAATAAATTCATATCTCCATAAATACTTATCAGAATCGGATGATCTTTAGATAAATCCTACACCTCTCGACGAGAGGAATCTAATAAAAATGTTATCAGCCATGAATAAGATGACCCACATGGAGTTTGGCCCTAATTGCCAAATTTAACACACCCTCTCAACTAGGGAGAACTCCATGTACAATCTGTCTATTGGTCGCTACTATTCATCCATCAAATGCACTGCCTTGTACAGCTTGACCCTTGCCCTGTTCTACTCTATTCTACCTGTTCTGCTTTGTCTTGTTCTGCCTTGTATTGATCTGTACTGTTCTGTTCTGCCCTGTAGTGATCTGCACTGCTCTGCTCTGCTTTGTTTTGTTCCACTCTGCTTTTGTCCGAATTATGAAGAAGAAAAAATGATCGAAGATGCATCATACTGAATCAAAGTCAGTCTCAGAGTATGTATCACTGGTCCCAGACTAGTCTCAACCAACCCAAAGTCAGCATCATAGTGAGTACAACTCCTACTAGTGGTCCCAGACCAGTATCATCCTCCACTGACTTAAAGTTAGTCTCAGAGCACGTACCATTAGTCCCAGACCAGTCTCAACTGACCCAAAGTCAACATCATAGTAGGTACCACTCCTACCACTGGTCCCAGACTAGTATCATTGATCCCAGATCAATGAAGGTCATCCTAGCTTAGGGAGTACAATAGATACATCGATGTATCCATCGGTACTACTATGGTCCCTAACTTCATTTCCCTGCTCATTGATCAGATGAGAGGTACTTCCCATGAGTCCCTGACTGCATGGGTAAGATGCCCTGACAGGAGAACTTAATCAATCTCGTCCTCACAGGAGAACTAATCATCCTGCTACAATTGTCATGGAGAACACATCATCCAAACCTCACAGGAGAACTAATCATCTTGCTACATTTTGTCATGGAGAACACATCATCCAAACCTCACAGGAGAACTAATCATCCTGCTACATAGTCGCCACGGGGTGATACAGGGAAAGTTTTGATTCTTTTACCCTGTGGTCATATGTCGCTCCAAGAAGTACCCCGCACCCCCTCCTGGAGCTACAAGAGTTCCATACATCATACAGGACCCTCATCAGAGGGTTTCTGAATGACACCAAGTCGTTCTCAGAAAGTCAAGAATTTGACCTTTCTTAGGGGCTTTGTTAGAATGTCGGCGACCTGTTCATCTGTCCTGATATGTTGGAGACTTATAGCTCCCCGCTGCACCATATCTCGAATAAAGTGGTGCTTTGATATCGATATGCTTGGAGCGATCATGAAATACGAGATTCTCTGACAAACGAATCCCACTCTGGTTGTCACATAGGATCACGGTGGTATCCAGTGTAAATCCAAACAACTCACTAAAGAGCTTCCGCAACCAGACTGCCTCACAGGATGCCATGCTAGCAGCAATATACTTTGCCTCGGCGGTGCTCAAGGCCACCGACTTCTGCTTCCTGCTCATCCAGGATACCAAAGCAGATCCCAGGTAGAAACAACACCCGGAAGTGCTCTTATGATCCACCACATTGCCTGTCCAATCAGGATCAGTGTATCCAAGTAGTCTCACATCTTCGACAGTGTATCTTAACCCATAAGTGATTGTGCCACGAAGATATCTCAACAGATTCTTGGCACCAATCCAATGTATGTGGTGAGGTTCAACCATATGTTGACTCAACGTGTTGACTGCGAAGCATATATCTGGACAGGAGTTCACTAAGAACATTAATGCTCCGATGAGTTGACTATACTCTGTGGCATTTCATAAAACATGTCCAGCAGCGCTACCGCTTAGCTTCTTAAAGTCAAGCTCCATCGGGATAGTTATAGGCTTGCAGTCTACCATACCGTATCTTTCCAATATCTGCACCGCATATTTTCCTCGAGATAGAGAAATTTCCCTTGGCTTCTGCTAGAATTCAAATCCTAGGAAATAGTGCATCAATCCTGGGTCCTTCATTTCAAATTCAGAAGCCAACTCCCTTTTACATTTGTGAATGAGAGGGTCTGCACCTATTAGGAAGAGGTCACCCACATACAACACCAGTATGAGAGGTTTGTCATCTTCAACCTTGAAGTAGAGGTTAGAGTCGGCTTCATTCCTAGTGAATTCCAGCTTCATCAAGTAGCTGTTGATCCTTTCATACCATGCTCAGGGTGCTTGCTTCAGCCCATAGAGAGCTTTCTTCAACCTGCATACATGGGATTTTTGATCATGAATCTCAAATCCTTCAGGCTGCTCCACGTAGACCTCTTCTTTGATTGAACCCTGTAAGAACGCTGTCTGGACATCCATCTGATGTAGATTCCATCCTTGTGAAGCCACAAGGGCTATGATTGAGCAGATGGTGGTATATCTGGCAACAGGTACAAATATCTTGTCATAGTCTATATCTTCCTTCTGGGAGAAGCCACGAGCGACAAAACAAGCCTTATATTTTTCCATACTTCCATCTGTTGCATGATTTATTTTATAAAGCCATTTAGAAGTGACAACTGTTTTGTCCTGGGGTCTGGGAACTACTTCCCAAACATCATTCTTCATAACAAACTCATATTCCTCAGTCATAGCATCCTTCCATACTTGATGTTTGAAACTTTGACGGCATCTGAGAATGATGAAGGCTCATTTTGTATGATTGTGCTCATGATGGTTAGGTAACCTTGATATTTGTTGGGTTTCTTACTTTCACGGAAGGTTCCTCGGGGTGCGGTGTGTCCTTTGGCATCATCGAGTAGCCCCCTAAGCCAAGAGGGCCTCTTCCTGGAAGAGGAGGGCTCAGGTGGATCAATAGGATCCATGGGTTCTTCCACATCAGGCATTATTTCATCATCCTTATCTTTCAGTTCCCTGGTGTCGGCTTCTTGAGAGTTCCTCAAAGTCGAAAGATTGTCCACCTTGCTGAGGGCTATATCTTTGTCAAAGGTGACACCATGAATAATCACGACTTTCCTTTGATCGGCAACATAGATTCTATAGCCCTTAGTATTTTCACCATAGCCCACGAAGATTCCTTTCTTTCCAGATGCACCCAATTTATTCCTTTTCTCTTTCGGCACATGAAAATATACAGGGCTTCCAAAAATTCTAAAATGAGATATGTCAGGTTTCTTAGCGGTGAACATTTCTTCAGGAGTCTTGGAACCTAATGCTTGATGAGGGCATCGGTTTTGTACATATACGGCGGTGTTTGCAGCTTTTTCCCATAGAAACTTTGGAAGTCTTTGATCATGGAGCATGGCACAGATAGCTTCCAAAATTGTATGGTTCTTCCTTTCCGCCACACCATTCTATTCAGGAGTATATGGTGTAGTAGTCTCCCTCTTGATGCTAGCCTCTTTACAAAAGTTATGAAACTCGTTAGACTCATATTCAGTCCCATTATCAATCCTTAAGATCTTGATCTTCTTTTCGGTTTGATTCTCGATCAGGGCTTTAAAGTGTCAAAACCAAGAGAACACTTCATCCTTCCTTTTCAAGAAGTATATCCAAGTCTTTCGAGAATAGTCATCTGTAAAAGTAAGATAATATAAATATCCTCCCAAGGAGTTCACAAGCATCATATCAGATATGTCTGAGTGAACCAGTTGTAATATATCGGAGGTCTTGCTTTGGCTTGAGGGGAATGGTCTCTTTTTGAGCTTTCCTTCGGCACATCCCGGATATACACCTTCTTTCTCTACTCGGAATTCGGGCATCCCTGTTACCATTTGTCTTACATCTGGTAGAGCTTTAAAATGAAGGTGGGCAAACCTTCGATGCCAAAGTTAAGACTGAATAGATGTGTCATAAGGCATGACACCTAGCGGACTTCCACCGACCTGGCATAATGAATCAACTCGAAACCTAAGAGTGAAGACATCTTTAACATTATTTTTCCATACACGTACCTTGCCGTCACTGAAGGTCACCTTGTAGCCTTTGTCTTCCATTGCTGAGATGGACACCAAGTTCTTCTTGAGGTGAGGTAAATATAATACATCCTGTAAGTGGATTGTATTTCCTTGATTCAATTTAAGAGAGACATTGCCTACACCTTTCACGGGATATTTCATATTATCTCCAAGGACAATTTCCAGGTTAGTTTCCTTCTCTATTAGATTATGGAGAGCTTCTTTAAAACCAGTGAAGTGCCTTAATGCACCACTATCAATGAACCAAATTCCCATTGACTCTGAAGGAGCAGAGGTAGATAGAGCAGCTGGTAAATAATATTCATCTTGCTTATTTTCAACAATGTTGGATTCATACCTAGAATTTTTAGCCTTCTTGAATGGTTGTCCTCTTCCTTGATTACCAACACTCCTTTTATCTTTGCTATTAGATTTCCCATTCCTTTGATTGCCATGAGAGGAATTTTGATCATTGTCTTGGTGTGAGCTCTTTCTATCTGGGCACTCCTTCGCATAGTGACCTGGTTTATCGCAAATGTAACATCGTCCTTTTCTTCCACCCTTAGGTCCAACCTTTCTTTTTGATTTAGTCTTGAAATTATTTCTTTTCTTAGCATGAGAAGAAAGGGCAGCAGGAGGACCTTTAGGCATGGGCATTTCTTGCTCTTCTACCCTTGTTTCTTCTTGAATGCATCTAGCCATTAATTCCTCGAAACCAAGAATTATATTATTGTTTAGAAGAGTAGTCCTAAACACGTACCATTCGGATGGTAATCCTCCAAGAGTTGTAAGTGCCATTTCCCTATTAGTAATAGTCTCTCCAATAGATAGGAGATCGTTCCTGATCTCGGTGATCCTTAAGAAGTATGCTTGCATACTCTCATCTTTGCCCTTCTTAATTTCCTTCAGCTTATTTCTAAGAAACAAAACTTGATTTGCATCATTAACTTTAAATAAACTCAACAGTCTATCATAGATTTCCTTGGAGGTGTTCAGATTGGAGATGTAGGCCACCCAGCGCTTGTCGATAGAGTCCCGGATGATCTTCTTTCTTTTGACTTTGCCGGTTTTCCATTTGTTCCTCGCAGCAGCGGGTGCATTTGATGGAGGCTCAAAAATATTGCCTCTCACATGGTCCAACACTCTTTGATCTTCTAAGGTTAGATTGATGGACATCTTCCATCCATGATAGTCAGCTTTCTCACGGAGCTTGTCTTTGGCAGGGAAGAGCATTGAGGACCCCATAGTTCTTTTAAGATAGCCTTGCCAATCTTCTCTTAGGTGATTGCTTTTACTCTTGCTCGGGCTTTGTCTTCGCCTCGCTTCGATACCATGTTAATTTATGGTATGTTCTATGCTTACAGAAATTTATTTCTCTTGCTTATTATTATTCACAAATTAGCAATCACATGTGCATAAGTAAAGTGCAGATAGAACATTAAACTATCAACAAAAAACAAGCCAAGACAAGAGACACAAGATGTGGTGGCTAGCCAGGGACAAACCCCAATATGGGGAAACCCTTTGATCAAATCTTCTTTTATCTTCAATAATTCAGCAGAGAGAAATAGTACAAAAATTTGATCTATATCAGCAGTAGTAAACCCTAGATCAGCAGCATCAGCATTAGCGGCTTCATCATCAAAACTAGGGCAATTGATATCTCACAAACTGACTGTCGGATCGGCTTGATTCCTTCACCAAAAAATGCAGCCTTCAGAGGAGATCCAGGTACACCTACAGCGCAGTTCAGAGGAGGAGGTCTGAAGGTCAACGCTAGTCAAACTTTGGATCTGCAGTTGCAGCTTTAGGTTTTGCACCTTCCTTCCACACGTGTGAGAGAAGAGTCACCTACAGTGCAAGAGAGAAGAGCCTCTATACTGTGCTAGACAGAGAGAGAGGGAGATATGATGAGTTGAGTGAGTCCAAATGAGGAAAAGTCCTCCTGTTTTTATACACATTTGATAATAATTGAATAGATGCGACTGTTGGGCTTCTGAGCCTACATGAGTTATTGGTAGGCTTGATAATTATTCCATAATCAAAATAAATTCATATCTCCATAAATACTTATCGGAATTGGATGATCTTTAGATCAGTCCTACACCTCTCGACGAGAGGAATCTAATAAAAATATTATCAGCCATGAATAAGATGACCCACAAGGAGTTTGGCCCTAGTTGCCAAATTTAACAGGGGGCCACCCACATGAATAATTCGAACTTGGCCATTGCATGAGTTGGAGGGAATCAAATTAGTGGAAGGAGGGGCCACATAAGGCTAAGGGGTCCCAAGGTGATAAAAGAGGAAGGAGCTCTCATTTTGCAGCATCTTGATCATTTTACAAACAAACTAATCTTTGTACGCTCTGCTGCTTAGCGAGTTTACCGACTGTTTAGCCACGAATCTTCTGTAGGGGAGATTCAACCTCTACTTGGACTATCCATTCCCTCCCAAGGGAGTTTGTTCCACAGATATTACAGGGGTTCCAACATTGACATACACTTTACCTAGCCACGCAAAGGAGGAGACTGCGTATTTTCTAGGCAGGCAGAAACACGTAGGAGGGGATTGAGCCAGCCAGGAGGTCCATAGCTTGCTGGGAGTTTCGGGAGCTGGAAAGACTATTGGTTGAGGACAATTTCGCTGAGCTTTGCAGCCAGCCAGTCAGGGGTTACAACAGTACGAATTTCTGGGCAGAGGCCTCCAGCAACAAAATTCTTGGTGCTTGGGACAACAGTGTTCCGGGCCAAGGATCTTCCGGGGAGCAAGGAGTTAAGCACAGGTGAACCCAACATTCTAGGGGTGTTTTCATAGGGATTTGTAGGTTGTTTCCTACAAGTCGAATTTGGTAGCAGCAACTGGGGAGAGACTCTAGGGAGGCCAAAAATCCAAGGTCCAAATTAGAGAAATTCCCTTCTGGGTTTTTCTGGGTCTTGTCCAAGGAGTCCAAGGCTGAAAGGATATAATTTTCTGGGCAGTTTTTGGGCACATTCCAGCAGGTTGAAGTTCAGCAGGACAACAATTTTACTGGGATAGCGCAGTGCATAGTGGTGCAACAACTGGGCAGCCTTCAACTCAGCTATTCCATCACCTGGGTTTGGTCCAACTCATTTATATTGTACCTATGCTCTTAGATTTTATAAAATATGGCACAACAGTTCTAGATTTACAATGTTTCATGGATGTATGATGCATGTTTTTAATTTTATGCTGTTGCACTGTTTATTTGTTTAAAATATCACTCATATTACCACTTAGGAACATTACAATATATATATATATATATATATATATATAGATATATAGTAAATGCTTCGCTTCCTAGATTTTTGGGAAACGACGCTTCTGTGGGTCTGCTTCCAAAAAACGTCCCTGCTTCATGCAACATTGGTTTTGATACCTGAGACCATATTGTAGGAGAGGGAGAGAAGGCTCAGGAACAGGACTATCGGGGAGTATCTTGTCAGGTGGAATGATTTACTAGAGGAGAATGCTACTTGGGAGGGAGAACAAATTTTATAGCATCCAACATTGCAGTTGCTTGAGGACAAGCAACATTTGGGAGGAGAGGACTGTCATGTCCCCAATTAATAATTTTGCTAAGGAAATTCTCAATTTTGCAATTTTGGTGATTAATATAGTATTTGATAAATAAAACTTAGGAGGAATAAGTCGTGGAGGCCCAAATTTAATTTTGATAAGAAATAAAGGTTGCACTTAAGAGAAAAAGGAAAAACTAAAGTGAAGTTAAGTTGTGGGGTTCACTTAGGAAGGGAAATCGAACTCCCTAGGAGAAATCTAACCACATGAAAAGGGGGTCAAGCAAGGGTGTAGAATTGGTGGAGCCCACAAGGATGGTTGAGTAGCAATTATAAAAGGAAGAGAAGAGCTTCATTTTGGATCATCTTGACATTTCATTTTCAGAATTAGAGAGTTTGCTTGAGCTGTTTAGCATAAGGGATTTCCAGGCGGGAATTCCAGCTCTTCTTTAGGGGACTTCGAATGCCACTCAAGGAGAGAGATATTGAGGGGAGATTTCAGTATTTTGTGTGGGGATTTTGCAGTATTATCTTCAGTCTATGTGAGTTTTTGGAGGATGCAATGGAGGATTTCGTTGGGGTTTGAGGAGTTAGCATTTGTTGTCTTCCGGGCTGGCTATTTTGTGGAGATTTCCCATTAAGGAGGACAAGTTGGTTTTCGGGGATTTCCGGGCTGAAAGTGCTGGAGATTTGTGGGCCAAATTTCTTCTTCCTTGGTCCTGCGCTGGGGTTTATTGTCTATTTCTTACGCAAGGGTTGAGCAGTATTGTTGTGCTGGATATTGGACCTGATTTTGGCTGGAAGATTGAGGAAGGAATTTCATTGGGTTTTGGAGAAGTTTTCCTTAGGGAAAATTGAACATTTTACTGCAGATTGATTTCTGTACTTCACTGATTGAGAAGGGCTACACACAGATTTTGGGACTTCAGTGACTGGTGGATTCAACTTGAGATTTTTTTGGGTTTTGCTGGATTGGGTGTGAGGAGCCTTCTCCTAATTTTGCAGAATTTTTGGAGCATTTGAAGGGTCATTTCAGAGTTTGCCTCCAGCAGCAGCAACAACAGCGACATTTTCTGGGCTATGCGTTTGGATTGTTTGGACCTATTCCAGTGGGAGTTTTGCTTAGATATTCACTTGGGTATTGCATGTTTGCAGTAGCAAGCCCAGGTTCTATCATTCTACCCCATTGTATTCAGAAATATTTAATAAAATGGCTCAGATTCGTTGCTGCTACTCTATATTTTACTGATCCATTTCTGCTTGTGTAAAATTGTGCTTGCATGGTTGGATTTTCTTGCTATAACTTACTGCAAGTTTTTGATATTGTATTTCCTAGTTTGGGATATTACATTATGTGATTGTTGGTTTCCCAAATTCATTGGAATTTATTAAAATTTCCGAGAAAGTTACTTTTGAAAATTTTTAGAAGTTTTGATAGAAAATTAACAACTAAATTAAAGGGATATTTCATCCATTGATCATGTTTAACGGGAGCATAATTGTATTGTGGACAAGGAGATGATGGAAATTGTGAGCATACCCCAATACTCTCTCATCAGAATGAGGGGAGATTTAGGGAGGGACTCTGTTATGAACTATTCCTTGGCTCCTTTCTGGTTTTTCAGTTCTATTAGCCATCGACTTATCCTTGATGTATATTTTTAGTGATGATGAGCCACTTGGTTGGTGACTGTTATGACTGTTTTTATTTCCTGCACTTGCTGATGATGGGCTTGACCTCTGTGACTTGTAAAATGATGGATTTGAAACCAAGCCCAATCATAGGCTCTGCAGGATCCCTGACTAGGGGAGGGGTGTGGACCTTTCAATTCTTGTGATTGTGGGTATGTGGGTGGTTGAGGGATCTCAAAAGGGCTTATGTTGTTACGCTGAATTTGGATATACTTTTACAATAATTAATATAAAGGTATGATAATATATTCCTTGTTTTAGTGTTGGGTGACTAAACTGGGTTGCAACAGTGGGTACATCTACAAACGTGATAACAAGCTGAAAGAATGCTTTACCTATCTCCAGATATTTTCTTTTAGTGAAGAAGCTACTTTGTTATGCTTCTTAACCTGCAAAGTAATACCGAACAGAGAATATGTGAGAAAAAATACCCAGAACACAGAATATGCGAAGAAAATATACCCAGAACACAGAATAGCAATGATTTTATTACTCAGAGAGAAATTTTCACAGGCCTCTTCGAGGGGGCAACCTCCAATAGAGCAGAGCTCCATTACAAAACAAGACACAATGCTCCTCGCAGGGAGTCTCTATCCTTTATATATGACTCATACATGCAATACCACGGGTCAATACCGTGGGTTTTATTAACACCATCTATCTAATACGACCGCCCATTTACCCATTTGTAACTAACTGTGGTCCCTTCATTAATTGCGGGTTAACCACTTACAAATATTAATATGGGCTTTATTGACTCTTCACTATGACATGATCCCATGACATGAATAAGGGGGTTAGGGTGGGACCCTAACATGCCCTCCCCCTTAAGACTAGCCTTGTCCTCAAGGCTGAAGCTGCGGAAACTACTGAAGAATAGTGGCTGGTTCGCAAGTTGCATCTTCCGGAGAGGTGTATTTCCATTTGACGAGGACCTCTTTAATCATGTGGCTGCGCAGGTGCTTGTCTCGTGTGTCTAGAACCTGTTCCGGTTGAAGCCAGATTGACCCTTCCTCGTCCAATTCTGGTAGATTGGTTTGAACTCGGCAATTGTTCCCAATCACGTTCTTGAGGCACGATACATGGAAAACTGGGTGGATTTTTGCTGTAGGTGGCAAAGCCAACTTGTAAGCCACTTCTCCAATGCACTAAAGTACTTGGTATGGTCCATAGAATTTTGGAGAGAGCTTTTGACAACCCTTGTCTTTGAGTGATGTTTGCTTATAGGGTTGTAGCCTCAAAAAGACCTGATCCCCTTCTTGAAATTGGCGCTCTGAGCGATGTTGGTCAGCCTGTTGCTTCATACGGTTCTGAGCTTGATGAAGATTCTCAGATGGGCGAGCATGGTTGAATGGTTTTGTAGGAGTTGATCCACTGCTTGTACCTTTGAGCATCCCTTGATATAAGAAGTAGGGGAAGGAGGGAGTTGACCATATACTACTTCATAGGGAGTCATTTTGGTGGTGGCATGATAGTTGGTGTTATACCACCATTCAGCCAGAGGTAACCATTGAACCCAAAGAT
>APFE031543765.1:0-11982 GCA_000404065.3 Pinus taeda
TATGCATGCGCACAAGTGTGCCATTGACTTGCAAAAGACAGTGGTCTCACAAGCAAGCACGGGGGCAGAGGAGGTCCTACCAGATGAATCTCATGGATGGGTGGAAAAAGGTAATAGACAACGAAGGGGAAACTTAACCCAAGAGCTTATTTATCTTTCTTGGAAAGTACAGGTATGTGAAAATACTCCTGGATCAAACCTGTTGACCTGAAAACTTATTCATGTTTTATAAAATTTGAACATGCGTTCGCAAGTTCTTTAAGAGGAAAAAATAGAATAACTAAAGTGGTAATGATAACCCTAGACTCATAAGAGTAATTGAAATTGTCTTAGTAGGCTAGGGCATGAAAACAATATTACTGGTGGATCTGTAATGAATAAAAATGCAATGTTATTTTCTTCTAAGAACAGTGTGAGTAGTAAACCTATAACGATTAAATTATATTGGAACCTTTGTACTGATTATTGTGTAATAGTGAAAAAACAATAAAAATAATATTAACCTGAATGCCACCTATAGCTACGGACTGGTGGAGTAAGCTGAATGGCTTAACTTGTAAGTTGAGAGACACCAGAACATGTGAACCTTAGTTTTCCAAGATGGGACACTTGTGTGAGTCAGAGTGAAAAAGAAATGATTTTATGTGTGAGGAACAAACTAAGCCATAGGTTGGGGAACCCAGACAATGTAGCAAATTCAACTAAGTTATATTATTCTTCTAATGAAAATTAAGTAGCAGCCTAGACTCCTAACGAGAAACCCTGAAGAAACCTCCAGGCTTAAGCAGGAGTGGCATTCGGGGAATGAAACTCTAACAAAACCCTGACAAGGATTAAATCCCATGAGGTTCGTTAGTAAAAGCAGAGCGATATTAAGAGAAAATAAAATAGCAGAATCTCTATTCATCAAATAGTAAACCCTACCCATTTCCTAAGTTATAAACTCATCAACTATAAAAACAAAATAACCTTCAAACAGAGACGCATTTTCACAAGTGAAAATGATCTCAAAAACTTATCAGTACGCAAGGTTTTACAGCAAAAGGAAATCATAATATTCTACACTTAGTAAATCAAGAATAACAATGATCAAAGAGTATCCAGAGAAATGCTTACAAGTCAATTTAAATAATAGAGAATGCAACCTATGTGTAAAATTCAGAATGAGACTTTTGTAGAAGGGAACAAGATAATATTTATGACTTCAAGAAACCATAAATAAATTAATAATACAACTATGATTAAGGCTATAAAATGTCCACAGCTTCCATACAAAGTCCATTAGAAAAAAACATATACCTTATACAGAATGTCTACAAGGGTCGAGGCTGCTTGACAAGTCTCACTTCTAGAAAGGAGATTAAAAATACCAATAATTTACGGACAAGGAAATTACCAGGCTCTCGGCTAGAAATACATAACTACAACACTGTAGCCAAGAGAGCAACCTGAGTAGCAGGTTTGCAAAGAAGATTCGTAAGGGTTTAACGAGGCTTTAGAAGAATCTTCCCCTCTGAGCAGCCATATAAAACAAACAATAGAACGAAGCAGAGCACTCAGAACTCTATGATTCAAAAAGAAACTGTCATATACCAAATGGGAAACACCTCGTACCATTTCTTACCTAGAAAACTTGTGTACTAGTGAATGCTAGATTCCACAAATCTCAAGGGATGGTAGCATAGAATTTCTCGCATTCAAACCCGTTAAACACTAAGAATTTAGGAAAGGAAAGTGATTAGTATCATACAACCTAGTGTTGAAGAGAAATAAGGATAAGAAAAAAATAAAACATCATATTTAAGAGAATTATACCACCGAGATTGAATTGGGAGAATTCAACCGCTTACCGTTGAAAAAGTAGCTCCAGCTTTCATGGCTGGCCCCTGAGAAAGATTTCCTTCTACTTCCAAAGAATCGGACAGAGATGGTAGGAGTAAAGCTTAAACAGGCGCCAAGAGTTGGGGAAACGAATGAGCCAAATTCCAACAACCCTGAATTGGTAAATTTTCCGAACAGATCATAGCCCTTAGATCAAACAGCTGAGCACACCACCATTGATGGAAGGGAAAATCTCGAGGCATCCAGCTAGGGGGGGTGGCCTGCTTGTGCCACAAAGCCATGGCAGAGCTAGAGTGAATGTTAAAAAAAAAAGCAAGCGAACAGTCCAGAGATAGTTAAGCCTTGGTTAAAATGAAATTCATCACATTAGTTAGTTATGGGTATTTAATACAGGTATAATACACATGGATAAGTGTTCCTTATAGCACAGATTATGTGTACAATAGTCGTATTAAAATATCAGGGTAAAGATTGAACAGTAAGATTTAAACTCGGACCAAAACCCAAGTAATAAATTTGTCGGAATAGTAGTTTAATTTTCCAAGCAAAGTTTCCCTGGTTTCATCTGTCTTTATTTATTTTTATTGCTATATTTAATCCAATTTTTATTGATTAATGTTTAAGATGGAGGTATGAAAATTTTGAATCTAATACACAATATAAATAGATGGTACTTTTAACAATAGGTGATATTTTATGTTAAAAATGGAAAATATAATAAATTTTATATAATGAAAAGAATATAAAACATTTCACTATTAAAAATATTAAATATGTTTTAAATAAGATTTTCTACTAATATATCTAGTATTAGAAAAACAAAAAACAATTAAATGGGAAAAACTACAATAATTCCATTATAATTTTATTTAGTAAAATATTAAAATTCACTAAATTAATATCATGCGATCTAAAGATCTAGTGGAAGAAATCTCTTCAATTTTGAAAGAAAACTACAGTAATTTCATTATGATCTTATTTATTAAAATAATAAATTTTAGTAAAATAATAATATGCAACCTGAAAATCTAGTGGGGAAACTCTTTTCAATTTTAGAAAAGTTTTAAAATCATTAAATTAAATTTTACAATTATGATAAAAAAATACATCTATAATAAAGAAAATATAATATATAAAAATAAAAAAGCTATAAAAGAAACTAAAGCTATAAGATACGTTGAATAAATTAAGATATTAATAATTAAAATAATGAATATATTACCTTATTCAAACAGGTTGCAACAAAATTCAAGAATATTAAAATTGTACATATCCTAACAAAAAATATGCATGGCATAATCATCGTAATGCTTCTAGTGGTCGTGGGGAAGACCCACTTGACCGAAACTCAATCCTTACAATGTCAAATTTGTTGGTAATTCTTTATATTACCAACAAATACCTACTCACATATCTCTATATATATAAAATTAAAGTTTGTTACCATTGCTCCAAATTCGATCGGATCAGTTAGATATGTGACTATATAAAATTAGAAGTTTGTTAAATTAATACTTTCCTCCAAATTTATGTGAATTTGTTAGTGGTAGGTTTGATTTTTTTGTGAATTTGTTAGTGGTAGGTTTGATTTTTTTGGGTTCCAGTATTAACAATATTTTAGTGTTGAGTGGAGTTATAATCGGGGCATGTTCGGGAAGAAATTTCATAGAAAATTATATAATATTATAATGAGTTATTTTTATTTATTTTAATCAAGATCTCTATGGTTAGGTTAGATCAACATGGTAAGCTAACATCTTTAATGATGAATAATGTCAAACATAATGATAAAAAAATGTCTCTATGGTCATCCATGATCAACCATGGTCAACCATGATTATACCATGGTTGAATATGGTCAAACAAGGTTGAATATCATTGACCATGATCAAGGTCTCTATGGTTGAATGTGGTTAACCATGATCAACTATGGTAAACCATGCCTAACCATGATCGACAATGATTAATCATGCTCATCTTCAGTTAACCATAATCAACCTAGAACATTCCATGCTTTATCGACTCTTAATTCCTAACCATTGTCAACCATGGTTAGAATGGTTGAACATGGTGAGCCAAAGTATTTATGTTTGAATATGGTGAGCCATAATGGTTAATCAATATTGTTGTGGTTGAATATGGTCAATAATGGTTAACTATCTTCATCCATGGTCAACCCCATCAATCATATAAACCATTAATGTAATTTCTTTTATAACATTAATGTAACATTTAGCATTGTCATTACTGTAAGTGTTGGATACCTAATCCTCTATGGGTTGGTGTGAAATGTGAATAGCCATCAGAGTCCAAGAGACATTGGAATATGGAATCCAATGGTCACTCCAATGTACTAAAAATGTATATCATGTCAATAATATATGCAACTCAATGTTTGTCAGTCATATTCTGCCTCTGCCATGTATGTGTTTAACATGGTATCGAAGAGGGTGTTCTCTTGCCCTACTTCGTTTTGAGCCACTGATTTTGTGATTTCTATGTGCATGAAGGTTCACTATGAGTCTTGCATTTGATGAATATCCTATCAACAATATTTTAGTTGTATTCTCTGGCTTAGTAACTCGCATTTGATGAATATCCTATCAGCTATCTTTTAGTTGCATTCTCTACCTCAGTAACTCATTTTTGACACTCTTTCTATTCTAACCATATGATTTCTGATGCTCTATCCACTCGAACGCCCTGAAATCTATGCATCACTTATGCACATAACATTCTAGCCTCCAAACCCACATCGTTGTCTGCTGGTGTGTTTGTTGAACTCTGTTGAATTCCTATGCATTGAGCTGAGTCCTTCTAATCGATTCATTAATAAAGAACTTGTTTGGCTGCTGGTCACCATGGAAATCATTTTGCCACAAAATTTTTTAACTAGATAGAGCATTGATAGTTGACCAATGAAATTCATCATCGCTTCAAAAATGAGCACCAGATAAATGCATAGATGCTGGCAGAAGGAGATCCATGCTCTGAACAACTCACCCATTAGCCCCAATGGTATGGTGAAAAGGGGTAGCCCAACGACCGTTGAACATAACAACATTTCCATATGTGAAGTGGCTAGATTCATTTTTAAATATTGCCTCCTATAAAATCCCAATGAAATAATCCATTAGTAGAGCTCCATAGACAATCATCACTCCCAGAACATTGAAAGTCGGGGGCATTTGAGCATCTGCGAGCATGAAAATAATTAAAAAGACTACGATAAGTACAACAGAAACATATTCATGCATAGGATACTTCCAACTAAGCCCAGGTATACAATATCCCATCACCATCACCGATCTATTCAAAAGTTCTTTGAAGGGTCATACATTTAATAGAGTTTAACCTTTGGGTTGATTGTGAATGAACTACCTCGATGGTTTATAGAATGGTTTTAGAGCCACGAGAGTTGATAGATCACTTTAAGATTGTTCCAAATGTTATATTAAATATTGTACAAAGTGTGTGAAAGGAGAAACTATGGGAGATCTTTTGGTAATATCTATAGGAAGAGAATAGTTGAAGAATCTTATAGGGTACTGTCTACGATATTTAAAAAAAATATATTCAAACATCCATCCAAAGTATGGGAAGCATGTTCAAATATCTATGACCTATGCATTGACAAATATTCCTATGCGTTGGTGTTTCATCCATATAGTTGAACGATCATTCATTGTCATATGCTAGTGTTGTCATATTCTTTGAAGATTATATTGGTATATATATTATTCGATTGGACTAGCTAATGAGTTTAATTTCATAGCATATAAAGATTCATTGAAGAGTGTGTAGACAATCATTTCAAAGAAAATGTTGTAAGTTGTAGCTACTATAAAAAAAAGAGGGTTTTGTGCAATTTCTAGCTTAAGATATCTTTTATAAGGTTGGAGAAAATGGCTATACTTGATGATGCATTAGAGTTTCTAAATACTTAATTTATTCCATTGTTGATTAGATGTTCCAAATCCCTAGGGAGACTCTCTCGAATATTTGAATTTGTTTACAAAATGAAAAACAAAACATTTAATTTTTTAGGCTTGAATCTTAGCTCCAACAAGCAGAATAACAACAATGGAGTCATCATTATGAATCTATTTCTACTGATAAAATTGAGATAGACTCCCATGAGCTGCCTTAAAATAATCATGTCAATGAGATTAATATTTGTTTAGATGAAGTACCCATCTCAAGATCAGAGTTAAATGCAGAAGCAGAAATTCAGCATACGCTTACCAAGCCCATCATCAGACCTTCGGAAGAGGTTGTCCATAAAAAGCATAGAACATGTCTTGGATATGATAATGACATTTCCTTTCACATTCTATATTACTAAAAGTCCTTCCAGTTTGAGAGTGTTGGATTCCTTCATGACAGTTCACCTTCACCTGTTCTAGATTATGCTCCTCCACATTTGTAGCCAAAAGTTCTTAAATGCGAACACTGTGACCGAGTTGGACAGATGAGATATTACTCTTTTGATCTTCATCCATGTGAGAACTGTCATAAAGCCACTCATTCTTCAACCAAATGCTTCAAAAACAAGCCTCCTGTAAGAACAAAGAATCATCTTGGATGGATCACTTCTTGACAATGGGCTTCAACAGCCAAGAATATATTTCATTCATATCTTAGAACATGTTCTATAGTATTGAACAATATTGTAGTTGAGTTTTCTCCATCATCTCACCTTTCATCTGACACGGAGGAAGTGATGGTCATCTACAAGCTTCAAATCCACATCAAGTGAGTCTGATCCATGACTCGCCATACTAGATTCAGAGTTGTGGCTAGAGACAAAGCTGCCCCTAAGCATTCCTTTGGTTGATGATCATCCTTAAACCATCTATGCGGGCTTGAGACATCTCTTAAAAATAATTTGGGACACCTCCTTTAGTAGAAGACTTCAGCTTCTTGCCAGTTTTGGAAGAATTCCAGGAATTTCATTAAGCATTCTAGAGTTGTTGGTCATCCCTAAACTATCACAGGTTGAGACCTCCGTTTTCAGGTTGAGGTTCTCCCTTTTTATGTCGGGTGAGACCCCTCGTTCAATTTTGAAGGTCTCCCTATTCAAAACATGAGGATAACTTCCTCTAGTAGAAGACCTCAATTCATGCCATATTTGGAAGAGTTCTCGGAACTGCACAAAGTGTTCTAGTGTTGGTTCTCATCCTTAAACCAACCCCCTTATACCAACATTCCAAAGAGCACATTTAGCATAGTGTTGCCATCCACTTTTGCACATTTTCTATTACAACTCTCTTCTTGGACTCATAAATGCCCCTTCGGATTAAGGGGGGAATGTTGGACACCTAATCCTCTATGAGTTGGTGTGGAATGTGAACAACCACTGGATTCGAAGAGACCTTGGAATATGGAACCCACTGGTCAATCCAATCTACTATAAATGTATATCATGTCATTAATATATGCAACTCAATGTTTATCATTCATATTCTGCCTCCGCCATGTATATTTTCAACAGTAAGCTTGATGATAGTCAACTTCATCAACCTTGAGAAACCTCATACAACCTCACCAACCATGGTCAACCATGGTGAAGGAATACACCATACACATTTCGGTTGTAACTACAACCACATTTACTAATGGGGTTAACATGAATATATTGACGAGATTTTCCAACATTTTTATGTCTATAGATGTATGAAAAAGACATTGATTGGCATATATTGACCACATCGGTGAATGTGGTTGTGGTATTTTTATAAAGTTTTGAAATTATTAAAAATGATAGAGCAAATAAAAAATCATTAATAAATTAGAATTTTAAAATTAATGATGATACACCAAATTATATTTTCATAATAGAAGCATTTTTTTCCCATTTGATAGCATGGTTATGTCTACTTACCTAATATAAAATAATGAGATAAACAAAATGGAAGAGGAGATATTTCCTAATATTGCTTCAAAATTCACTCAAAACCACTTGGTAGCTCTAAGTCTTGGCTAAATTGTTGAAAACTAAAGGGAAGCGTCATTGTATAGAATAATGATAACATTGAAATTATTGTTACTCCAAATTTAAGGAGAAAGTATGGTGGTATAAAAAAGAAAAATAAAAAATAGTATGATGTACTCCACCCAAAAATTTGCACATTTTTTTGTTTTATTTTTTTTATCTGTTTTTACGTTTTCTAGTTTGCATTCTTACTTAATTCATTATCTTGAATATGTGAATTTCCTTACATTATTTTTACTTAAATAGTTAAGTGTATAACATGCTTGTGTACTTTGTGTTCACATTGCTACCTCAAAATCATTTTTATTTTCCTCTTAGGCAAGTGGAATTTATTGGAAACCATATTTTAATAAAAAAATTGTTCCATTGTAAAACATCTGATTAAAGTTAATAAGGTGGATATTCCATCCTATCACTGTATCTTGTAAAAATAATTAATGTTGGTCCATGTGCATTTCATCATGGAGGGTTTATTACCTAGGTGATGAACATGTAAAAACCTTTGGTTATTTTTTTTGGATAAAATTTGTTATGAAACCAACTCACAAAAAGATAGAAAAGATAGGTCAATGACTTAGAATTCAGCCTCTTCGAGGGGGCAACCTCCTTTACATTACACAAATGAATGATTCTTTGATGATTCAAATGAAAAAACCTCCTTTCAATATATAGGAGTCTAAGGAGTCACAATATAACCCAGACGACCTAATAATAATAATATAAAGGCAAAAAAATAACAATAGAGGGATTATATGGGGCACAATAATAACAATATGGGGACAATAGGG
Organism: Pinus taeda; assembly: GCA_000404065.3. Classification (NCBI taxonomy): domain Eukaryota; kingdom Viridiplantae; phylum Streptophyta; class Pinopsida; order Pinales; family Pinaceae; genus Pinus; species Pinus taeda. Next base: position 8,626 of record APFE031543765.1, read on the forward strand.
GCAAAACGATATTAATAAGGGATACAACTACAATAGTAATGGCGTAATCACTAGTATTATACAGACCTAACATAACCCTCTCCTTCAAAAAAGTGTTGTCCTCAATGCTTGAGTAGTTCTGGATGCTTATGTATAATATTCTGATCCTCCCATGTGGAATATTGAGCAGATAAATTCTTCCACGTGATGAGATACTCCAAAATTGATCGATTTTGTAGCTGTCGAGTTCTTGTTTCTGTGAATGCTTCTGGTTCCAATATAATTTTTCCTTCCTTATCAAGTTATGGCAATATTGTTTTAACTGGGAGCTTGTCACTTATAACCTTCTTTAAACATGAGACATGGAAAACTAGGTGCACTCGAGAAGCTGCAGGAAGCTCAAATTTGTATGCCATAGTACCAATCTTTTGCAACACCTTGTACGGACCATAATTTATTATCCTTCTTATCTTGCTTGAGGGACATTTTTATATCGTTGTAGTCGTATGAATACCCAATCACCTACAACCTTTCACTGCGATGTTGATCTTCTTGTTGTTTCATTCTATTCTGCACCAACATGAGGTTATCCTTTAAGAGTTGGAGGACTTGGTGTTGATGCTCGATGTGATGTTCCACTACTTGAACCTTATAATTTTCTCTTAAATATGATGTGATGGATGGTGGCTGATATCCATAAAATGCCATAAATGGGGTCATTTTTGTTGTTGTATGGAAGGAAGTGTTATACCATCATTCAGCTAGAGGCAACCATTTGACCCATTATGTTTGTTTATTAGATACAAAGCAACAAAGATATCCTTCCAAGAATTTGTTTACAATCTCAATTTGCCCATCATATTGAGGATGATAAGATGAGCTATGAGGTAACTGAGTACCGAGACAAGAAAATAATTATGTCCAAAAATTTCCAATGAAAATGGGATCTTTGTCATTTACAATAATCTTTGGGTTTCCATGTAGCTTTTGAATTGTTTCCATAAATGCAGTGGGAATTGTATTGGCTTTAAATGGATGTGATAATGCACAAAAGTGTGCATACTTGGTAAGTCTATCAACTACTACCATGATGACACTCTTTCCCCAAGACTTGGGTAAACCTGTGATAATATACATTGAAACCTCCTCCCAACGTTGGATTGGAATGGATAAAGGTTGTAATAGACCCAGGGTCTTAATTGTTTCAACTTTATTTTGTTGGAAAACCAAACATTCTACCACAAACTTTTGAATATCCAATTTAAGGTCATCCCAAAAAATTCCTTCTTAACCTTGTGGCAAGTTTTTAAAAATCCTGAGTGCCCTCCTAAGGGAGAAGTGTGCAATTCCATAAGAATCTTTTGTTTGAGTTGGGAATTCTTACAGAGGCATAAGCGATATTTATACCATAACGAATCATTTTTCCAGTTAAATGTATTAGATATATTGAAATCTTGTTGTAACTTTAAAATAAGTGCCAACACTTCTTCATCATTCTTCCATTCCTCCATTCCTTCGTTTATCCAAACTGGTTGGATAGTAGAAATGGCACACAAAAATGCTTCCACATCCTCAGCCTTTCTTGAGAGTGCATTTGCCAACACATTTTGCTTCCCTTTTTCGTAGATGATTTCAAAGTCATAACCCAACATCTTTGTGACCCACTTTTGTTGCTCTTCAGAGGATAATCTTTGTTCTAAAAAATATTTAAGGCTATCATTTCATGATCCATTTTGACCTTGAAAAGTGTCTTCCCATTAGTAGGTCACCTATTTAAGTTGCATGTAGTATTGCCAACATTCCTTGTCATCAAATGCTTGTCTAAAAACAATTCCCTTGATTGACGACTTTCAAAAGCGCTGGGTCTTTCATCTGCATTTAAAACGAACACCAATTCGCCATTTCCTTAAACGCATTCACATTTCCATGATAAAGGTTTTGTTGTTGAATCTAGTGTAGTCGACCAGTTGATTGGCACCAATGCCCTCTTTAGAGTTTGAAGGCCTTTGTTGCTCCTGGAGCCATGAAAATCATGCTTTCTTCAATAATGTCTGTTGGAGGGTTGCTGAACTATTCGCCCATAATTGTTAACAAACTTGCAATAATACCCTGTCAACCCAAGACAATCCTCATATATTGCTTTTGGATGTGGGATTTCCGAGTTCCTTAATGGCTTTAATTTGCTAGGGCCTACCTTAACTCCTTCATGAGAGTCAGTATGACCCAGATATTCACCCTCTGTACTCCAAAGAAAAACATTGGATCATTTGAATATAATTTTCTCCTCCAATAGTTGTAGACCCTTGTCCAACATGTTCAACGATGATCAAGACTTGTGTAGATTAGTATATCATCAAAAAATACTAACACAAATTCTCTAAGGAAGGGTTTGAAAATGGAATTCATCAAACCTTTAAATGTAGAAGGTACATTGGTAAGGCCAAAATGCATGACCAAAAATTCATAATGACCCTCATGAGTTCTAAATGCCATTTTCAGAATGTCTTCAATCTTCATTCTGATTCGATGATATCCTGAACGAAGATCCAACATGGTGAAGTAAATTGATCCATGCAGTTCACCCAATAACTCATGAATGACAAGAATGGGAAACTTATCTTTAATAGCGAGCTTGTTGAGCTCCCTATAATCTAGACACATGCACCATGATCCATCCTTCTTGTGCACCAATACTACTGGAGCAGAGAAAGAACTTTGATTAGGTGGAATTATACCAGCTTCTAGCATTTATGCAACCATATGTTCAATTTCACTCTTTTGGGAATAGGGATATATGTACGGCATGATGCTTGGAGGAACACTTCCTCGAATCAGATGAATATCATGATCATAATCACGAATAGGTGGGAGACCTTTGGGAATCTCAAATACCTTGGAATGATTGTCCAAGACTTTTTGGAGATATGTATAAATAGATGATTTCAATGTGGAAACATCTAGCGAACATAATTGTGCAATTACACCTCTTTGTTCCTTTTTTAGAGGCTTTTTCATACCATTAGAGTTGATTATCCTTCCTGGTTTCCTTGGAATACCCCTTAATTCAACTTCCTTTCCTTTTGTAGAAAATTTCATGAAAATTTCTTGAAAATTAAAGGTTATTGTACCCAACGATTGTAGCCATTGGACTCCTAGTCCAACATCATCACCTCCCATTGGAATGGCAATCATTGAGCTAGTCAATACATATTCTCCCATGGATAGCTTGATATTATGGAACTTTCAAGAGAAATTTATTGTTCCTCCATTTGCATGACACTCTGGTGCTGGATATAGGAAGCAATTCAATTCTTTTTGCTAGCTTACAATGAATAAAATTGTGGGTACTTCCTGAATCAATCAACACTATTACCTTTA
>APFE031543766.1:3002-41115 GCA_000404065.3 Pinus taeda
TGCAATCGAGTTTGTCTTCTTTTAATAATAAGAAAATTATGTTTACACTTTTTGTATTGGTGTAGTCTTATACCTCTACGCAAGATTCTACCTGTAGAAGGTTACAAGCTTCCCTCGTTCTCCAACTTATACTGGAAGGGAGCTACAACCCCCTAGCTATTGTACTAGCTGATATGATTACTAGTACGTAGGTGTTGACCTACAGAAGGCTACAACATTCTCTTTTCTTCCAGGGACCACGTTTCATAAATTTTCAAGCTAGATCCATAAACAACATCATTCAATCATCAAATATATCTAAATCAACCAATCTCCTTTTGAACCAACCACAATTGAATCAATCAATCACTCCATCAATCTAATCATCATAATGTTGTCACCAGAATACAATAACCAGAACCCAAGCTAGAACCCAAAACTCTGAAACAACAAATAAAAGAAACTAAAACATATTTTATAAGGTATACAGTACTTCCATGTGTCAAACCTGCATGCATACGTGCATTCCTAAAAGGTAACTAGTGTTCAAATCTGCAAATCAAATTTATGATGTATACGTTGGTATGATATACATAACTAGCATGTATATGCTCCTTTCCTAAAGTGAACCGACGTATAGATTTGTAAATAATGATTTAAACATTACAACTATTCCATAATTCAGTCATACAAAGATCATCATATTTACAGACTACAACATGCGCTAGTTATTCAAATACAAGATAAAACCACATAAAGATAATTCACTTCAAGCCTTAAGATCCTGATACATCATTAGAACTTATCATTCATCAAATGCTAAGGTTCACCCTTGGTTCAGATTAAACAAAACACCATAAGACAATAAGCTAGATATTAGATCTCACAGTTCATCAAATATCCGATACTTGCACACCATGGCCTAATGATCTTCTCCTCCTTTTATAGTTTTAGGCCTTTCTCAATACCATGGACCAAAACCACTTAGGACCAATACCTTGGACCAAATACCTAAGGTCAATTCCTTGGGCTAGAGACCTTGGACCAATACCATGGATCATACACTTTTGACCAAAAACTTAGTTTTCCAAGGTGTACACACTTTTCCTTTTGTGAAAGTGTGTGTGTATGTTGTACGCGCCTTTTGTTCTATTAACCTGCGTGTATAAAAGGCTTGGTCAAGGTGAACCTATGTATACCCCTCTTTCCTCATTTTGTGAAGACTGATATGTAATTCTTTGTTGTTTACCTACTATATTGTGATCTTTCATCTAAGTGATTTTCCTCCTGAACAGATTCCTTGAAGCTACCCTACATTTCATCATATTTGTAAACACTATTGTCATGCATTCTGTCACATCTGATATCTCTTCTATAGATTCATCTAGTTACCATATACAAGTGAGTTGTTCTGTTGCAAGTGGGTTTCCATCAATTACAACACATACATGATAATGTCAATAGGTAGGTCCAATGGTAAAGGAAAAGGGAATGCAGGACATCAAGGTCACGCATCTAAGAAAGCCATAAACTCTAGGTACAAAAAATCAAATGTTATTTTTCATAAGAAAATCGAGTATTATCTTATATCATCCCTCTCCACGACGTCTTCTCCGGACTCTTTGGGGAATTTTCTTATTGATAGTTGTGCTTCAAGGCACATCATTGAGTACAAGGAAGCTCTCTCTAATCTGATAGAGAAGGAAACAAACTTGGAGATTGTGCTTGGAGACGATGCCACCTATCCTGTAAAGGGTATAGGGAATGCTACTCTTTAATTGAATTAGGGTAATACGATTCATTTACAAGAAGTTATATATGTATCTGATCTCAAGAAGAACCTAGTGTCCATTTTGGCAATAGAAGGAAAAGGTTACAAGGTGGAATTCATCGATGAAAAGGTATGTGTTTGGAAAAGAAATTTTAAATATGCTTTTACTCTTGGGTTTAGGGTTGGAACTTTGTATGAAGTTGTAGGAATTCCATTGGGGGGCATTTCTTGTGATATATCTCTTCAATCTTAACTATGGTATCGTAGGTTTGCCGATGTTCATTATAAGGCCCTACATGATGTGAGATACATGGTGATAGGAATGCTTGTGTTAAAATAAGAGCATGAAGCTATATGTACGAGATGTACCCAAGAAAAAATTACAAGTAATATCAACACTATAGATGTGGAACAACTCAAGTGGTTCGAGTGTCATGACCGGTAATGTCATATATGGAGGTTGAAGAAGGATTTCTATGGTTCGAATGATCCAGGTGGATGTTGGTGGCCAACCACCTATCCCGTTTGGATCCCCACAACTATCTCTTTTAGTTTTTCAATTTCCATAATTATAGCACAATTTACTATTTTTAGCAGTTTTTTTCTGGTTTTGAACTTCAGAGCCATTTTAAGGCCCTAAACAATGTTTTTTGGGAAATGTAGGCGCAACATGGGTCTACGGAATGATTTTTATCTTCTCAAAGTTATAGTTCTTGGATAGATATTTCTAATGAGCTATTGTACACATCAAACGGAGATTGAGTGCCAAAATTATGACCCCGGGAAATTGATGTACCAATTTACCCAAACGAGGCCCACAATTTGGCATTTCATATTCTAGGTTTAGGTTTTGGTATGTGAATAGTTTTCCATTGTTTCTCAACAATAAATATGCCTTCAAGCCTCATTGTAACACAACTCAGAGGCATGTAGCCACAACATATCTTCTCATAGATAAGCTACCATCATCCTAGCCGATGTATTTCCATTTCTATTTGTAAGCATATTTAAGCATTTTACATTAATGAAATGAAGTATCATTTCCACTGCATCTCTATGTTTATGGTTATCTCTGTAATTTGTTGTGCTCCTATTTAAATATGGATCAGTGGTATCAGAGCGGTCTACTTTTTCTCTATTTTTCTTTGCATGTCCCCAACAAGGTCAGGATATAAGGAGTTAGGGCTTGAACTGGTCGAATCTTTGCAAGACCAGCCTCACAAATCCCAATGGCCTTCTATGGTGGATGAAAAGAAAGACGAGGGGGCAATAGATCCTTTCAAAATATTGTTCAAAGAAGCCCTCAAGTGGCAATGGCTCGTGATGATGGATAGATTTGCATAGATCCTTCAGCGACTACCCAGAGGCGACGCATCGACTTCCAACAGCTACTCTGGAAATGCCACACTGTTTAAGGTACAAGTTAATTTTGAAATCCCCATCTTTGAGGGTCAAATAGATGTGAATTTCATAGATAAATGGTTAAATCTACTAGATGGGTATTTTTATGTTCATGAATTTTCGAGTAGAGAAAATATTGTTTTCCCTCTTCTCAAAGTAGCCCCCATGTCAAGGAGTAGTGGGAAACTTACTGTGAGTAGAAGAAAGAAAGTACGGGCTCACTATTTTCAGCCACACTCACTTCGGATTCATTCTGGGATGCCTTCAAGGAGTATTACTACCTTGTCAAAAGCTATGAGGACAAATACATCAAATGAAACACACTGTCACATGGAAGGGACCAAGATGTGCCAGAGTTCACAAATGTTTTTCATACCCTTCACACACTGTTGGGTATCAAGGACTCTGTGCTTCATTTGGTACTCAAATACCACAGTTTCCTACAAAGATACATCCAGGAAGAGATGGAGTTCCTAAACATCTCCTCGCTCAGCACGACGTATCGATACACTATCAAAATCGAGCAAAAGATCAAACAGAAGAAGCATGACTTTGCATCCACAAATCTAAACACCAAAGGACAAATCCAAGGCACCGTGACCAAAGATAACTCGTCGAAGCAACAAGAAAGGAATAACACCACGAAGTCCAAGAAGGACACAGGAAAGTGGTGTTAGTTCTACAAGAGCCCCACTCATAACATAAGTGAGTTTTGGACCAAGCAGTCACTAGCGATTGAGTTGGAGGCTTCAGAATTAGATACATGTTTTGACCTTGAGTCAGAACCTGACAAGGAGAATGGCAAAGGGAAGCAGATCATTGATGTAGAACCTAGTGTCACTGTTATCGCCGCCAAGATCCAAAAGAATGAACCCCAAGACCCAGAGGAGGGGGAGCGTCTTTTCCACTCACAAATGTGGGTGAAGGGTTCAACGCTGCAATTCATTTTTCAGAGTGGGAGCCAAAAGAACCTCATTTTAGCAGAGGTCTTGAAGTGGTTGGGCCTAACAACTACACCACACATGCAACTGTACAGGATTGGGTGGCTTCATGAAGGATGAGATCTCAAAGTTCACGAGCAGTGCCACCCTCCCTACAACATCAAGCCCTTCATAGACGAGGTATTGTGTGATGTTACACCTCTGGATGTTTGTGGTGTACTATTAGGCCAGCCATAATTGTGGAGGCGACATGTTGTGTATGAGTCAAGGTCTCATGCTATCATTATTCCTTTGGATAATTCATTATAGAGGATACCAGAGGTAGCCCCACCTACCACCACCTCTTTGATCACTGGTAAGAAAGGTAGCAAGCTTATCTCATAGACTTGGAAATTTATTTTGTCTGGTTCGCTCCCAAAGTAACGGGTAGATCATTGCTACGTCCATGACCCCTGTGAAGGATTCCTCCATGCAGCAGCAATAGCAAAGGGATAGAGCCGTGACAGAACACAGGAACAACTTCTCCTCACCCACAGGGGTACCACACAAGCTTCCTGTGGGCAACAAACTCTGGTTGCATCTGCAGAAAGAATGCCTTACAAGAGCCCATCAGAAGCTCCGACCATGCCAATATTGTCCTTACACCATTACCAAGGCTATGGGAAACAATGCTTTGGAGCACAACATTCCTCCATTCCTTCGATTGTACCAAGTGTTCAATGTGTACTGCCCTCGATCATGCTTCCCTGCATTACTCGACACATTTGAGATTGTAGAACAACTCACCAAGGACCAAGTTCAGCAGATGAAGGAACTCAATGCAATGGGGACCATTGCTTCCTAAGGGTGGAGGAATGATCCAGGTGGATGTTGGTGGCCACCCACTATCCCTTTTGGAACCCCACAATTGTCTCTTTCAGTTTTTCAATTTTTTTAATTATAGCACAATTGACTATTTTTAGTAGTTTTTTCGGGTCCTAAACTTCCGGAGCCATTTTGAGGCCCTAAACGTTGTTATTTGGTAAATCTGGGAGCAACATGGGTCAATGGATTGATGTTTATGTTTCCAAATTTATATTTCTTGGATAGATCTTTCTAACGAGCTATTGTACGCGTCAAACGGAGATCAGGTGCCAAAGTTATGACCCCGGGAAATTAATTTACCGATTTACCCAAACGGGGCCCACTATTTGGCATTTCATCTTCTACGGTTAGGTTTTGGTATGTGAAGGGTTTTCAATTGTTCTCAATAATTAATGGTCCTTTGAGCCTCATTGTAACATAGTTCAGAGGCATGCAGTGACCACATCTCTTCTCAGAGATAAGCTACCATCACCTTAGCTGGTGTATTTGTATTTCTGTTTGTAAGCATATTTCAATATTCTAGATTAATGAAATGAAGTATTATTTCTACTACATCTCTATGTTTATGTTTATCTCTGTGATTTGTTGTGTTCCCGTTTAAATCTGGATCATTGAACGAAGCACCTCAGGATTGGTATGAGAGGATACACAAGTATTTGATGAAGTTGAGATTCATTAGGAGTGAATCTGATCCAAACCTTTTCTTTAAGGTTATGGATAATTGACATCTCATAATTATACCTTATGAGGATGACCTCTCTCTCACAGGTGCAAACCCCATCATTTACAAACGTAAGAGGGAGTTGGATTTTGGATTTGGAATGGTGAATTGCAAGCTTGTGACAACCTTGATGGAGCTTAGCATTAATAAGTTATGCAATAGTGTTTCCGTACCTGAATTGGGTAATGCTTCTGAGTATCATCAACTCATAGGAGCACTGATGTTCTTGGAGAACTCCCATCTAGATATATGTTCTCTAGCTAGCATGTTTAGCCAATACATGGTTACTCTTCACTCACAATGGATTGGTGGCAAGAATATTCTAACATATCTTTGGGGCACAATCTCTCATGGACTGAGATACACTGTAGGAGATGTGAGGCTGCATGGTTATTCTGATTGGCCAGGTAGTGTGGTGTATCACAACAATACTTCTAGATTCTATTTCTTTTTGGGTTCTACTTCAATATCTTGGATGAATAGGAAGTAGAAGTCAGTTTCTTTGAGCACCACTAATGAAAAATACATAGCTGTGAGTATGGCCTCCTGTGAAGTTGTCTATTTATGAAAGCTCTTTAGTCAGCTATCTAGACATGTGTTGGATATCACTGTGATCCTATGTGAGGACCAGAGTGGGATCTGATTATCAGAAAATATTGTATTTCATCATTGCTCCAAGCACATAGACAACAAGTACCAATTTATCCGGGATATGGTATAACGAGGAGAAATAAGGCTCCATCAGATTAGGACTGATGTGTGGGTCATCCGTATTCTACCTAAGACCCTAGGAAAGGTCAAATTCTTGAATTTCTGAGAATGACTAGGAGTCGTGGAGACACCCTCTCCTGACGGTCTTATATGATATGGATATTGAGCTCTAGGAATTTCAAGGGCATGGGGTACTTCTTGGAGTGATGAGAAACCATAGGGTGAGTGGTTCAACTGATCCAGGTGGATGTTGGTGGCCACCCACCTATCCCATTCATACCCCCACAACTGTCTCTTTCAAATTTTTCAGTCTCCTAAATTGTAGCACAATTTATTATTTTTAGTAGCTTTTCGGGTCCTGAACTTCTGGAGCCGTTTTGAGGCCATAAACGGCATTTTTTGGGAAATATGGGGGAAACATGGGTCCATGCACCAATTGTGCCCTTCCCAAAGTTGTATTTCTCAGATAGATCTTTCTAACAAGCTATTGTATGCATCAAACGGAGATCGGGTGCCAAAGTTACGACCCCGGGAAATTGATGTACCGATTTACCCAAACGGGGCCCACAATTTTGCGTTTCATCTTCTAGGGTTATGTTATTGGATGTGAAGTGTTTTCTATTGTTTATCAACAATAAATAGGCCTTCGAGCATCATTGTAGCACAGTTCAGAGGCATGTAGCCACCACATCTCTTCTCAGAGATAAGCTACCATCGCCCTAGCTAGTTTATTTCCATTTCCGGTTGTAAGCATATTTTAGTATTTTCCATTAATGAAATGAAGTATTATTCCCGCTGCATTTTTCTGTATATGGTTACCTTTGTATTTGATTGCATTCCTATTTAAGTCTAGATCAGTGGTATCAGGGCGGTCTATTTTTTCTCTGTTTGTCTTTGCATGTCCCCAATGAGGTTAGGATATAAGGAGTTAGGGCTTGAACTAGTCGAACCTTTGCAAGACTAGCCTCGCAAATCCTTACAACCTCCCATGGTGGATGGAAAGAAAGATGAGGAGGTAGGAGATCCTATCAAAATCTTGCTCAAAGAAGCCCTCGAGTGGTAAAGGAATGTGATGATGGATAACTTTGTGTAGATCCTTCAGCGGCTAACCAGAGTCGATGCATCGGCTCCCAATAACTACTGTGGAAACACCACACCATTTAAGGTACAAGTTAATTTCAAAATCCCCATATTTGAGGGTCAAATAGATGCAGATGCCGTAGATAAATGGTTAAATCTGCTAGATTTGTATTTTTCTGTTCATGAATTTTCAAGTCAGGAAAATATTGTTTTCACTCTTCTCACGGCAGCACCCCACGTCAAGGATTGGTGGGAAACCTACTGCGAGTAGAAGGATGAAAGTACAGGCTCATTATTTTCAGCCGTACCCACTTGGAATGACTTCTGGGATGCCATCAAGGATCAGTACTACCCTATCAAAAGCTATGAGGACATATACATCAAATGGACCACACTGCGGCAAGGACGAGACCAAGATGTCCCGAATTTCACAAACATTTTTCATGCCCTTCACACACAATTGGGTATCAAATATTCTGTGCTACATCTGGTACTTAAATACCATGGATGCCTACATAGATACATGCAAGAAGAGATGGAGTTCTTGAACATCCTCTCACTCAGCACAACATACCGATATGTTGTCACAATCGAGAAAAAGTTCAAACAGAAGAAGCAAAAATTTGGATCTGCAAATCCGAAGCCCAAAGGACAAATCCAGGGCAGGGTGACCCAAGACAACCCATTGAAGCCACAAGAAAAGAACAACACCATGAAGCTGAAGAAGGACACACGAAAGTGGTGTGAGTTCCACAAGAGTCCCACTCATAACACAAGTGAGTGTCAAACCAAGCATTCGTTGGTGGCCGAGTTGAAGGCTTCCAAATCAGAAGCATGTTCTGATCCTGAGCCAGAACTTGACAAGGGGAATGGGAAAGGGAAGCAAATCATTGATGCAGATCCCAGTGCCATTGTTGCCACTGCCAAGATCCAGAAGAATGATCCCAAAGAGCCAGAGGAGGGGGAGCGTCTTTTCCACTCATAGATGTGGATGAAGGGTTCGCCGCTGCAAATCATTGTCGATAATGGTAGCCAAAAGAACCTCATTTCAGCAGAGGTCGTGAAGCGGTTGGGCCTACTAACTGCACCACACCCGCAATCATACAGTATCGAATGGCTTCATGAAGGATGAGATCTCAAAGTTCGCCAGCAATGTCTCCTTCCCTACAGCATCAAGCCCTTCAGTGACGAGGTATTTTGTGATGTTACACCTCTGGATGTTTGTGATGTGCTATTAGGCCAGCCATACATGTGGAAGCGACATGCTGTGTATGAGTCAGGGCCTTGTGCTGTCATTATTTCTTTGAATAATTCATTATACAGGATACTGGAGGTAGCCCCACCTACTTCCACCTCTTTGATCACCGCTAAGAAAGGTAGCAAGCTCATCTCCCAGACTAGGAAATTCATTTTTTGTCTGATTTTTTGCCAAAGTAAGGGGAAGTTCGTCACCACATCCACGACTCCCGTGAAGGGTTCCTCGATGCAGCAATAGCAACAAGGGAATACGGTCATGACAGAACACATGAGCAACTTCTCCTCACCTGCAGGGGTACTACACAAGCTTCATGTGGGCAACAAAGTCTAGTTGCATTTGCAGAAAGAACGCCTTACAAGAGCCCATCAGAAGCTCCGACCATGGCGACATCATCCTCACACCATTACTAAGGCTGTGAGAAATAATACTTTGGAGCACAACATTCCTCCATTCATTCGCCTACACCAAGTTCTCAATGTGTGCCACCCTCGACCATGCTTCTCACCATTTCTGGAGACATCAGAGATTGCAAAACAGCTCACCAGAGACCTAGCTCAGGAGAAGCTTCCTCATCTCAGGGAGGAACTCAATGCAATGGGGACCATTGCTTCCTAAGGGGGGAGGAATGATCCAGGTGGATGTTGGTGGTCACCCAGCTATCCCATTTGGACCGCCACAACTATCTCTTTCAGCTCTTTCAGTTTCGTAAATTGTAGCACATTTTACTATTTCTAGCAGTTTTTTGGGTCCTGAACTTTCGGAGCCATTTTGAGGCCCTAAACGATGTTTCTTTGGAAATCTAGGGGCAACGTGGGTCCATGGACTCATGTTACCCTTCCCAAAGTTGTAGTGCTCTGATGGATCTTTCTAACGAGCTATTGTACGTGTCAAACGAAGATCGGGTGCCAAAGTTACGACCCCTGGAAATTGATGTACCAATTTACCCAAATGGGTCCTACAATTTGGTGTTTTGTGTTCTAGGATTAGGTTTTGGGATGTGAGGGTTTTCCATTGTTTCTCAACAATAAATAGGCCTTCGACTCTCATTGTAACATAGTTTAGAGTCATGTAGCCACCACATCTCTTCTAACAGATAAGCTACCATCGCCCTAGCTAGTTTATTTCCATTTCTAGTTGTAAGCATATTTTAGTATTTTCCATTAATGAAATGGAGTATTATTTCCACTGCATCTTTGTGTATATGGTTATCTCTGTATTTTATTGCGTTCTTTTTTAAGTCTGAATCATCAACCTTCCCTTAGTGGTTTGCTATGTAGGTAAGATGAGTGGTTCATCCTTCTCCTACCGAGACACAATCATAGGATGATTGGTTCAACCTTCCCCTAGTGATTCTTTGTGTACAAGATGACTCGTTCAACCTTCCTCTCAGTACATGTAGGAACAATGAGTGGTTCATCCTTCTTCTATTGAGAAATTCCACCCATGTTGTCTGCGAATCATGGGAACTACCTCTCATCTAGCCAATGAGAAGGGAAATAAGGATAGGGACCACTGTACTATTGATAGATGCATCATGTACTACCATATGCCCTATACAAGGATGATATTGATCTACGATCAATTAGAACTGACTTTGGGTCAGTAAGCATGGTATGAGACACTGTGTTTATTTGGAACTGATTTGAGATCAGTAAGAGTGATATGAAACACTCTCTTTCATCTGATACTCACTTTGGGTTAGTAGAGAATGGTATAATACATTCTCGATCACTTCTTCCTCTTCTTCTTTAGAGTTGAACAGAGCAATGCATTGATGGTAGAGATACTACCAACTTACAGATGGATTAACAAATGGATTTTTCCCTAGTTGAGAGGGAGTGTTAAAGTTGGCAATGAGGGCCAAACTCCATGTGCATCATCTTATTTATCGAAACTAATTTTTTTCTTGGATTCCTCTCTTAGAGAGGTGTAGGATTGATCTAAATATCATCCGATTCCAACATGTATTTATCTAGATATGAGCTTATTTATATTATTTGACAATTTCTCAAGGTTGGCCAGCAGCGAAATAAATCTCAGCTCAACCTCAACATTGCATTTAAATAGGGGAGGCCTTAATTCATTTAACACACACATTACTCTTGATCTCTCGTCTCCACTCATTTGGGTTTGTCCTCTCATGAGTGGGATGTAGTGGAAAGGGTTATCTAAGAGATCTCGATGTAGTCACTTAGAGTCACATAGCCACTGTCCCAGAAGGGAACTTTAACCACAGTGAAGGAGGCTTAATATGCAGCTGAAGGACAAGCCCTAGCCAAAGTCATAAAGGTGTACTAGCCACGGGTCAAGAGGAGAGTTAATTCAAACTTAAGGAAGAATGTAACCCACTGAAATAAGAGCTCTAATCCACACTTAAGGGAGGCCCTAAGCATGTGTCCGAGAGAGGCCTTATACATAGTCAAGGATGAGCCTTAATATGTAGTCAATGAAGAAGCCCTAATACATTGTGTGAAGAAGCCCTAAAACGTTCCCTGAAGAAGCCTTAATACACTATCTAGAGCAAACCTAATCAGTTGACTAAAGGATGCCCTAACTATAGTTAAGAGAGGCCTAATTCGCTCGAAGGAGGAGGCCTAATACACAACCAAAGATAGACACTAACTGAGCTAAATGAAGATTGTTGATAACATGAAAGAAGAAGATAATTTCGGGTTATTGTAGGTTACAACACTATCATAGGGGAAAGGCTATTTGGGCATCCTTTTGTGACTACGTGAAGTTATTCTCCTCTTGTAGGACAGCCGAGTTGGATGACCTAAGGGACAAATATGTTGGACTCTCGTTGGAGGGACAAGGAGTAATGTTTATTCTCCTTGGAAGTTATAGGAAGACTGTGTGTTAAGCCGGAGGACATAACACCATACTCAAGGATTGTGTATGGGTGTTTGAGGGCTTATATATATGCCGAGATCAACAACATAACCAGGGAGTTGTCCTAGGTTGTTTTGATGACTATTCAAATATTATTTCAATAGTGCTTGGTGCCCTGACAAGTCATCATGATGACAACTGCAAATCTATTTTTAATTGTGTCCTATTTCATGGAGTGATAGCTAGTGCAACAAGAATACGTCAAAGCTCTCAGAGATATTTTCGGTCAAGGTTTGACCATGATTGGCTCAGTTTGTTGAATATCCTGTTCATACCATACAGATGATCTCTAGAAGAATATGCTGTCATGTTTGAGCATCATTGTCTTCTCTCGCCAAGACATTTCTACTGCTATTATAAATATCAGTTTTGTCTATTTGTACTTTCTCTCTCTCCCCTCAACTATTGAAGAATATAAGAAGAATTAATCAAGGGCTTCCTCACATTGGGGTTCATCTGTGGCTAATGCAACATCTTGTGTCCTCTAGTCTTGGGTTGTCTTCTACTGTTTATGTTTAATGTTCTATTTGAATTTTACTGTCATGCTAATGTGATTGCTAATCTTGACATTGATATTGGGCTAGCAACAAAATTGAAGTAAATTGTCCTAAGCAGAGAACATTCCAAAAAATATTAACAAAACTGAAACAAATGGTGTTTCTTAGGCATCTATTTCTGGTGTGAACTAGGTTATACATCGACATGAAATCTTTTTGCATCTTTCTGAAAGAGAGTTACAAAACATTTATAAACTTCTGGCAAAAGAGGGATTGTGAGATAAGCTTACAACATAAATTGTGAAGAAGTTAGCCTGTGTGTCATCTCTTCATACTAAACACTTGATACTGGATGAATTACATTGAAAAATTTACTTAACCAAGTTGGATCTTCATTTAGGATATCATCAAATAAGAATGAAGATTGAATACATTCCAAAAGAACATTTAGAACTCTTGCGGGTCATTATGAATTTTTTGTCATGCATTTTGGCCTTACCAATGCACCTTCTACATTTCAAGGTTTGATGAATTTGATTTTCAAATTCTTCCTTAGGAAAAATGTTTTAGTATTTTTTGATGATATACTCATCTACAACAAGTCTTCAGAGGATCATGTTCAACATGTTGAGAAGGTTGTTAAACTATTCGAGGATAAACAATTATATGCAAAAACCTCGAAATGTTTCTTTGGAGTATAGGAGGCAAACTCTCTATGTAATATTTTATCCTATCATGGTGTTAAGGTAGACCCTAGGAAAATTGATGCCATTAGGAATGGAATATCCGCGTGTCTATAAATCCTCTATGTCGATTTCTCAGGCTGGTAGGGTATTATCACAAGTTTGTTAACAATTATAGGATAAGAGCATCACCTCTAATAACATTACTGGAGAAAGATGCATTTTCTTGGACTCCATAAGTAGCTAAGGCCTTTAAATGTCTTAAAGAGGCAATGTGCCAATAATGAGTCTTATCTATGCCAGACTTCACAAAAACATTTATTGTGGAATGTGATGCCTCACAAAATGGAATTGGTGTTTTTTAAATGCACGAAGGAAGATCCATTTCTTTTGACAGTCCTTCAATAAAGGGAAAGTATTTACAAAGAGCTATTTACGAGAAGGAAATGCTGGCGATACTACATACACTTAACAAATGATGACCTTACCTAATGGGAAGACACTTCAAGGTAAAAATGGATCATGATAGTCTTAAATACATTTTACAAGAAATATTATCTTCAAAAGAGAAACCAAAATGGGGCACAAATATGTTGCATTATGACCTTGAAATAATTTTAGAGAAGGAAGCAAAATCTTGTTGTAGATGCACTCTCAAGAAATTATGAGGGTGTGGACGCATTTATTTGTGTCTGTAATGAATAAAATATATATAAATATAAATAATAAAGATAATTGCAATAATTATTAGTTAACTAGTAATTAGGTTGAAGAGGCATGTCTAAATGAGACATGACTCTTCTTGAAGAGACACTTGCCTGATATAAACCCAATCCTCTCGTTCTCATTGTAATTCATTCTTATTCTTATTCATACATTTTAATATAATATTTGTATCTTGAATGGCTAATTTCATATTCCAAGTCTTTTGGAGTAATTAATTTGTAGAAGGAACTTTGTTCGCTTCATTTGGTATTAGAGGAGTTCGGTCCTCTAGGTCGCTTGACCGGTGCACAAAGCTCGTTCTCCGATCTAGGTCCTTTTTTATCGAAATTCATCAACCATGTTGCTATACAATTGAAGCATTTTGCTCAGAATTTGTGAGTTTCTCCTTTTCTCCCTTTTTCCGGGCCTTTGGCCATTAAAATTAAAACTAAAAGAAAATTTGCTAGTTGAAAGGTCTCCAATTCGCTAGTTGACCTTGGCCAAAAAAAAAAAAACCAAAAAAAATATTAACGTAAATAAATTTAAAAAAAATGAGAAGAAGAAAAAGTAAAATAAATAAAATTAAAAGAACATTAACAAAAATCAAATTATATATAAAAAAATAAAAAAATAAAAATAAAATCACCTAGTAGAAGCCTGTGCGTTTAGAAACAACCCATGGTAATTGCCCATGGTATTTTAAAAGTTAAAGGAAAAACAAAACGGATACAAAATCTCATACCAAGTGATATTTAAAACTTTTTACGTGGATAAGTGTGTGGTTTTGGAAACAACCCATGGTAATTGCCCATGGTATTTTAAAACTAAAAGAAAAAAACAAAAGGGATACACAATCTCTTTATAGGAAAGGTAAGTTTTACTTTTTTACTTAATGTTTGGTGAACATCATGACCTTGTCATATGAAAAGGCGTGACCTTTATATTTATTAAGTGTGGTTACATCATAAAAGTTTATATTAAGTGTGACTTTTATATTAAGTGTTGTGACATCATAAAAATTTATTTAAAAAAAAAAAATTAATATTTAAGAAGTAAAATGGAGACTAGTAATGAAAGATTCCCCAGAACCTTTGGTCAATGTGTTTATACATTATTTAAAATCAAACGATCACTCACAAGAAGAGATATAATAATCTCTATCAGTCTTGATGAAACAAGTAATTATATTAGTCATAAATTTGCTAACCAATTGGTGATTCTTCAATCAAATATAGTTGAAACAAATATTTTTGGCACATGTAACAAACAATACGATATAAACAATCTACACCTAAATATTGGAGATTATACTTTTACCTCACAATTCACTGTGAAAACCTTATGTTTTGGGATCACCATGGATGAAAACTCTAGGTTCCTTTATTCTAAATACTAGGAAAACATTTTTAACATTTTGTTACAAGAAGAAGAAAATAACACTCCAAGATGTTATAGTGAAACCTAATTCAATAACGCCAAAAGATATATCGGATATTTCAAAAGTAATTTCTCAAGAAGGTAAAAAAGTAATACAAAATATGCAAAATTAAATTGAAAAAATCACTATTGGCAAAAATGAAGAAGTTTCTCCACTTAAAAACCATAGTGGAAAATTATTGACGCAAATTAAGAAATTTAAGAAGGATAAAAAGTCATTAGAAAACAAGGTACAACAAATTATCGAGAAAGAAGCATCAAATATAGGAATTCAAGTTCATGACAAAATAACAAATAATGATCCAATAAATGTCAGAACTCAGGAAGAAGACAAGCAAGTTGAAGAAAAGATGCTCTTAGATGTTGCAAGTTAGATGATAAATATCCCCAGTGAATGTTCCATGACCAACTCAACGACATCTTCACCAGAAGAAAATATAAAAATTGCCACATGCCCAACAAGGGAAAGTCAAACCAAAAAAGTTCCCTATTGACATCCAAATTGTGAGAATAGACAGCTGAACCAATCTACGTATCGGGATTATTCATACTAGAAACAAAAAATTGATGTTTCAGAGAATAATGATGTAAAATGAATCCAGTCTTATGCCAAATTTTTTTTAGAAAATTCCAGTGATCAGAATACTACACAGAAGATTAATTTAGGATGGTCTTATCCCTTCTCAGTGCGACAAATGTTTTTTTCACTAAGAATATCATATCAACTTGTATCGACAAAGATGACTATTCTGAGATAGAAATACTTTCGAAGACCAAGAAAAAGAGATGAAGCCATTTTCATTGATAAGCTTTGACGACAAAGCTTTTTGAGGAAGAAGGCAATGGAACAAATAAAATATATATAAATGATAAAGATAATTGTAATAATAATTAGTGAACTAGTAATTAGGTTGAAGAGGCATGTCTAAATGAGACATGACTCTTCGTGAAGAGACACTTGCCTGATATAAAAGCAATCATCTCATTCTCATTGTAATTCATTCTTATTCTTCTTCATACATTTTAATATAATATTTGTATCCTCAATGAATAATTTAATATTTCAAGTCTTTTGGAGTAATTAATTTGTCAAAGGAACTTTGTTCACTTCAGTGTCATTTTTATTATCTAGTCACATTAGGTAAACAAAACAAGGGATGAATGGAAGAATGATGAAGAAGTGTGGGCACTCATTCAAAAGTTCAAGAAAAAGACCAGTACATCTGACACATTTCGTTGGAAAAATGATTCATTATTGTACAAATATTGCTTATACCTTTGTAAGAATTCCCAACTCAAATGAAAGATTGTTCTAGAATTGCACACCTCTCCCTTAGGAGGGAACTCACGATTTTTAAAAACTTACCACAGGCTTAAGAAGGATGGTTTTCTAGATGGCCTTAAATTTGATATTCAAAAGTTTTTGGTAGAATATTTGATTTTCCAACAATATAAGTTGAGATAATTGAGACCTTATGACTGTTACAACCTTTATCCATTGCAAGTCAATGTTGGGAGGAGGTTTCAGCGTATTTTATCACATTCTTACCCAAGTCCAAAGGAAAGATTGTCATCATGGTAGTATTTCACAGAATTAACAACTATGCAAACTTTTTTGCATTATCTCATCCATTTAAAGACAATATAGTTTCTACTACATTTATGGAAACAATTCAAAAGGTACATTCAAACCCAAATATTATTCTAAGTGACACATAACCCATTTTATTTTTTGCTTGAGCAAGTATGGATCCTTCTATGTCACTGGGTCAAAAAATAATGTACAATATAAACTACCATCCACTCGACGGCAAAGAGAAAGAAAGGCAAAGAAATCCAAGCCTCCAAGGGCTACCCGTACCGCAGTACATACAAAAGAAAGAGCCTAAGACATTACTGAAAGCCCCCAGACCCACCTGCAGAAAATCCGCGAGCTAAAGTGTGGCCCCCTCCTAGGAAACCCCAACCCAACACACCGACCCATCATAACAAGAAGATCGACGACTGAGAAAAAATCGCAACTCCAAAGAGTCAGAAGTTTACCACCCCGGCCCCACCAAGTTACACCTCGAAAGACCATTTTTGATTCGCAACACCCGAATCAAATGGATGAGAAGCATTTTGTAATGGATAATAATGCGAAAATTTATTTCACGATGGAGGGTGGTTTTATCCCCACCCTACCACGCATCACCGGGTGAATGGGATCACTACGATCACGCGAAAACCATTTCTGCTTCGAGGGCCACACGATCAGTCCAAAACCACCTAGGAGGTGGTTTTGCAATCTAGCCTTCATTGATTGAGACTTCTAGTTACTGAAAAGCGTGGTATCTCTGTCTAAGATAGAACAATCATGCCTTGGGTTGGGACAAAGCATGGGTAGCCGAATTCCATCGAGCCAAGGCCTATGAGGAACATTTGAGATCTGCATAACTCTTACACCTTGAATCTGAGTAACCAGACAAGGATCAATATCTGCCCCAAGAATTACCCAAAAGGAAGGCTCAATCAGGGGAAAATCCATTCGAGCTATTTCCCAAGGTGTTGAGTCTGAACACCTCCCTGTCATCTTCCACTTTCTCATTGCATTGAGCTCTTAGTCTACTGGGCCTCATTTCCTGCCACTTTGTCATCCCATTTTTCCCTGTGCAGTTGACCCCCTAATTAGCCAGAAGATTCGCCGGCTTGTTAGCCTTTCTATGATCGTGGTGGAAACTGATAGTACACAAGCCCTGACGATGGCTTTGAATCCTTTGGAAAACTTGAATTAGTTTCCAATGTTTAGAGACTTTATCTAGTGCGGTTCCATTGTGAATTTTTTGCACTGAGTTAATAATTAACGCTGAATCTACCTCTATCATGACATTTTGAAAGTTTTCCTACTTTGCAAATCCAGGCATTGCTCCATAGCCATAAGCTCGGCCATGTTGTCGGTGGCCGTATCTAGGTGTTAATGAAAGATGCTAAGTATAATTCCCTCTGAATTTCTAAGAACACCTCCATACCCTGTTGTTCCTGGGTCCCCCTTAGAAGCCCCATCAATGTTGTATTTTAAATAGCCTACCAGAGGGGGATGCCAAAAATCCTTTTCTGAATCTGACAAAGCGATCCTCCTGTCAATGCCTAGGAGGGAGAGCCTCTGCAACCCTAGTTGCCTGAGAATATTTGAATCTAATTTTGTGGGGGGTTTTTTTGGGGTGGTTACAAACAATGGTTCCCACAGTCTCCTTGAGCTGTTTCAGGAACCAATAGGTTTTGAGGGGGCTTTTTCTTCTCCCTTAAAAATTCTTCTATTGCTCTCCTTCCACACATTCCATATGATGAAGCTTGGTGCAAGAGCCCATGTTGAGTTAAGAATTTCATTATTCGAACAAATTTTCCTCCAATTGATGAGGGTATTGATGATGCTTCTTCTGTCCCTATCAGATTGTTGGAAGATTGCAACAAATAAATCCCATATCCAGGATGTAAAAATGAAATTGTTGAGTAAATGTTCCAAGGTTTCTTCTTGATCTTCACATAGCAGGCATCTTGAATCCCCCTGTACACCCATTTTCCTTATATTGTCCCAAGTCAGAATTTTCCTGTGATAAACAACCCACATGAAGATTTTGATTTTCATCCACCCTGGATGTTTCCAAAGGTTTTGCGAGATTTGGTCTGGAACTAAGGGATCCAGCCCAAGGAGAATATTTTTAGCTTCCTTAATATTAAAGGTGCCCTCTTTTTTCTCTCCCCATCTCAGTTGGTCTTGTCCCTCTATCACTAAGAATTTCCTTTGTTCTATAATTTTCTTGAGTTCTTCTGGTTTAGTTTTCAGGAGATTGTTATTACTTCAATCTATATTTCTCTAGACTCTCCACTTTTTGTGAGATGCGAATGTGTCTAGAAATCCTTAACCTTTATTAAACCTTGGGACTCCGACTCCTGTTTAAGATCTAAAAACTCTTATTTTACCAGAATTGATTCTTGCTGCCATTTGTCTTCCCAGAAAAGAGCAAGATTTCCATCTCTGATTTGCCAGAAGCCATTCTCTTGTAGTAGTCTTCTATTTTCCCAGGCTTTGTTCCAAATATAAGAACCATTTATATTTCTCGACATTCTTATAAGCTCACTATTTTGCCAGGAATTAGCACATTTTTCTTACCAGATCTTACCCCATTGGATTTCTAGTTGCTAGACCTAGTGCCACCAAAGTTTGGCTCCTAGAGTCTTACTGAGAATCTCTTGATCATCCAATCCAATCCCTCCATGGTTTTTGGGCTTACAAATTTTATCCCAAGACCCTAAGTGCCATTTTCTCTTGGAATCCCCTCTACCCCAAAGGAAATTTCTTTGAATATATCTGAGTTGCTGAAGGACCCCTTTTGGAGCTGGGAGGGATAATAACATGAAGATGGGGATTTCTTGGAGCACTGCTTTGGTAAGAACTAGTGTGCCTGCAAGGTTTAAATATCTGATGGTCCATTTACTGACTTTATCCTGCAACTTGTTGATTAAAGGTTCCCATATACTTTTGTGCATTGGTATTGTTGTTAGAGGAACACCTAAATATTTTGAAGGAAGAGAATGTCTTTGGAAGACAAGGATTTTGGAGATTTTTTTTTAATAGCAATATTGGTCTTGAAGAAAAATATTTTACATTTGGAGATATTTATTTCCATACCTGAAGCCGAGGCAAAAAGATTCAGAATTCTTTTGTAGTTTGAGGCTTCTTGGATTCTGGGGAGTCCTTGAAGCATGGTATCATCAACAAATTATTGGTCAGTCAGAGCTTGCCCATTATCCATAAACTGCAGGCCTTTAATCTTTGTTGTAGACTGCTCCTGCTTTATAGCTCTCCCTAGCCCTTCCATCATGATGATAAAAAGGAAGGGGGAGAGCGGGTCTCCCTGTCTGAGGCCTCTAGAAGGATTGGAAATCTCTGAAGGGGAGCCATTAATGAATATAGAAAAACTAGAGGAGGTCACTAGTGCCATAACCCATGTAACCCATATATGATCAAAACCAAAAGAAATCAACATTTTCTTTAGGTAGACCCAATTTACTTTGTCATAAGCCTCGGCAATATCTAATTACATGATCATACATGCCTGCTTCTTGCTAGTTAAAGAGTGCACCACTTCTTGCGCTTGAATGATATTATCCAAAATTTGTTTGCCTTCCACATACCCTGATCGCTCCCCAGAAACCAGGACTGGAAGTAAAGGTTTGATTCTATTAGCCACAACCTTGGATATAATCTTGTAGATTACGTTGCATAGGGCTATGGGTCTATATTTATCTAGTGTAAGAGCACTCTCCTGTTTGGGGATCAGGGCGATGAAGGAAGTATTGAGGGCTTTCATAATAGTTTTATTTGATCTGGAATCCTCCACAACATTCAATATGTCCTGCTTTACAATGTTCCAATAGGATTTGAAAAAGTCCAGGTTGAAACCATCTGGGCCCGGTGCTTTGCCATTTTGCATGTCTTTGATTACTTCTCTTAGCTCCCCTTCTATTACTGGTCTATTAAGGTTGATGTTGTCCTCCCTGGATACCAGTTTCGATATGTTTCTAGTAATTTCCTTGATGGCCTGCTCTCTATCTGAAGTGTTCTCCTGTGTTATACCTTGGAAGTGGTTGACTAACACAGCTTCTATATCTTTATGGGATATCTGAAGTTCCAATGTTTTATTCTTGATTGAAGAGATATTGTTCTAAACTCTATTGGCCATGGGGGTTCTATGAAAGAACTTAGTGTTGCTCTCTCCTCCTTTTAACCATTGAACTCTGCTTTTTTGTCTCCAAAATATTTCCTCTTGTTTACATAGATCCTCCCATTTTTTATACTGTTTATCTGCTTGCTCACTGATCTCTTTATGAAAGCCTTCCTTGATAAGAGCTTGTTTGAGAGCTTGTATTTTGTTTTCAATTGCTCTCTTTTCTTTGAAAATGTTACCAAAATCCTTCTTATTCCATTCCTTAAGCTGACATTTTATGTGCTTTAATCTCTTGTGAAGAAGATACATTCTGGTTCCCTGAATCTGCAAGTCCTCTGACCACCATTTCTTAATGTTGTTTGTGAAGTCTGGGTGAGACAACCAGATATTTTCAAATATGAAGGGTTTATTCCTAGGATTCCTTATGCCCTTGATTTCCAATTGAATTGGCCAATGATCTGAGCCACCAAAGGGAAGAACTCGTGTTGTTACCTCTTTCCCATCTATCATAAGATTCTCGGAGATGAAGAATCTATCTAGCTTTGAGGTGACTAGGGTGTCTCCTCCTCGCCTATTATTCCAAGTGAATAGGCTAGTATTCGAATTAGTATCCACTAGATTTCCATTATTAGAGAGAGTTTGGAAAGCTGTGGAGTCTGTGGAGTGACAAAAATGTGTCTTTTAAACTCCTAATTACCTCACATTAATTGTCAACCCAGGGATGACTTTTTATTTTAAGAGTGTACTCAGTCTGAGGCATCAATTTACTCAAGAGTAATGTTTTGCAGTATAGTGATAAAAATTCAAAATTAAATGAATGCTTGAAAGAAAATCTACTTACAACAAAATACCTTGAAGCCTAAATCATTCATTCGGAAAAATAAGCAATGTATTAGCCAAGTGTCTAGTAACAATAACTCATCCCTTTGGAAACTGATGTAACCAAAAGTAATCAAGGAATATATCATCAATCTCTGGACTAGACAGGAAATGCCAATACCCACTACAGTTTCAGATCGTTCTACACACCAGAGCAATCAATAATGCAAATAATAGAAAATGGAACGGTAGATAACAAATGGAACAACAATTAAGAAATAGAACAACAAACCTGAAATGGAACAGTGAACAAGAAACTGAAATGCTCTAAACTAAATCATTCACTCAAACAACCATCAATAGAGGATACAGTAGCAATAACTCATTCCTCTGGATATTGATGCAATTGAAATCAAACCGGAACAAGACAATAAATCTAGGAATGAGGAAGCAATAAACAATGTTCTCTACAGTTGACAGTCCTGCTTTAGATCAATTGAAAGGAAATCGAAACTGAACTAAAGCTACTATTGAAAGTAAACTAGGAAAACACTTTAAAACCAAACTATTGCAATTAATCAACAGAAATGAACAACAAGGTAAATGGGCAGCAAACTGTAATTAAAGGAATCTAAACAAAAAACTCTAATTAATGGAAATGAACAACAACAAAGCCAAATTAATAACAATCTTTACTCTAAGAATAAATCGGAAAGCACACGGAAATAGAACAGCATTGATCAATGATAGAATATGAAACAACGCTGGAAAGTCAAATACAAATGATAATAACTTAACACAGGCACACATTAATAGTAATTTGAATCTGATACCGCATGTATTAATCCTGGTTAGAAAGGTTAACGGTTACAATTCACAATGGAACCAAAATGTCAATTGAATAGCAATCGTATGAAGTATAAACCATAGAAAAATACAGTAATACCAGCTTAAAAGGTTACAGCTTGATTACTCTGCAATTAAACAGCAAGAGCATTATGTATAAAACAACAATGTTACATTAACAACTTTAAAGGAATAGCAATACGTTAGAATGCACATTACGACTTTGTTTTTGCAGGGAACGAAATATGAAATATAACAGAGCTGCAATATAAGATAACGAAACACACCAAATTACCGATTCAAGTTGATAAGCAAAACCATGCATAAACCAAAGAGATAATATACAGCAGTAGCACAATCCACCAGAGGCTGGGCCCTTAGCCGCCACTGGATGTTGCTGGGTTACTTTAGGATCAAAGATGGAATGGCAGCTAGATTTATATTAAAATAACAAAGCAGAGTTGTAGTGGATTACATCAAGAAATATCTCCATATCTTAGCCATTATCCGTTCTCTCTGCCATCCTCAATTCTGAATCTCTAATTCATCCTCAATTCCATCATTCGATTCCCTTCCTTTTTCATCTCTGATCTCTATTTTCATTTAAATAGAGAGAGATCAGAGAGCAGTTACAATAGAGATAAGTATAACATGATTCTATTACAAAATTGGATTGTTTCGAACCAGTTAATCAACAATAAGATATATTTCCATCTATCTTTCAACAAGAGCAGGGTGAATTTGGCTTTGCAGCTAAGATTTGGAAAACGGCTGCAACAACAAATCTGAGAAAATTGTGCTGAAAGAACTTTGTGTTTCTCTCAGTACAAGTCGAATTTTGGCAAACCGTTCTTCAATAAGTTAATTGGGTCTGTTCTGGACAAAACCCATGTTCCAAATTTTGTATATTCTTCTTAATGTGCTCAGAATCTCAACCGCAAAACTGTCACTTCTTATTCCAACGAATTTATGAGTTGGCACATTTAATGGTCAAATCTTCAATCTAGAAATTATCTTGGAGGTTAAAAATGGTAAATAATGTTACAACTAATTTATTGAAACCATCATTGATAAAATCATTCTTAATTATCAATTTATTAGAAATAAAGGAGAATAAAAATATTCATTCATAAGAGCATAAATCATATATAAAACAGAATTATATGATAAACCGTGATTAATAACATGATAAAGAAAAGTAAAAATGGATGAAATAAGTGTTACAAAGTGGTCGTATTCACGGCCCAACACACCCCCACACCGAATATATTGCATGTCCTCATGCAGCAAAAACTGAATATGTTGCATGTCCTCATGCAACCCAAAGACAAAACCCATGTGTTAACCAAGCAAAAACTTTTGTTCATCTCAGCTCATAGAACAAATGAATTCTTCCTCACTTAATGAATATTCAATTTTATCAATTTTGATGAAGGCATAACAATGAAGTTGCAGCGAAATATGATATACGTCACAACAACCTTCATTAACCATTTCCCCAAAAACTATGAACCCGATTTTGTTGAAATATATTAATGCTTCTATGATCCAAAAATGAGATCATTTTGATGCACGAATCATGAGATATAAACAAAATGGTTGTAGTTGAGAGTGCATGATTTCTGAAATTTTATGAACCAATTTAACTTGAAATTATCTGGGTATGTGTATTTTAATAATATGTCTGTGTTTTCCAGAAATGACAAGAATTGAATTCATAGTTTTTAAAAGTATTACAGAAATCAATTTCTGCACTGTAATTGTATGCCTTAAATGATAAAGAAAGTAGAAAACATCATCATGCATAGCAATTCCTCCCCCTCTCTGAAGAATTAGCATGCCCTCATGCAATGCTAGAAAACAAATAGAGGCGGTTGCTACCAGCTATTGAATTCTATGCTTGGTGTAAAACAACATGGAATAAGGGAGGTGTTGAGAATGAATAAGAATAGTAATGGATGATAAAGAATATCAATGAAATGGTCATAAGAAAGAAATGAATGAAACACTCCCCCAAACTGAATGATGAGATGCCGCTGAAAAAAAGGGAAGTGGTAAAGATGTGGAAGGAAGGATGATAAATAATGGTCAAAATGGATTTTCATTAAATTCTCCTAAATTCGTAATAAATCAGAAAAGTATGCTATTTTACCTCAAGTTTTACCTCCAAAAGAAAAATGTGGAATGACATATATGTACTGGAATTTGTTGAAGCAGATGTAGGCAGAGTTGGTGTTGAAAGTGATGCAAAAGGGGGAATCCAGGCAAGCATATCATGTCTAAAGAATTGTTCATGTTGCGAGTTTCTCGAGCCGCTTCGGTTAGTTGCAATAGTGTGGTCATGCTGCGAATATAATTCTGCCCATACGTGTTGTTTTCCTGTAAACAAATCATTATTTTACATACAATGTTCTTGAATCCATAATGTTAGTTTTGAATAGCAACATATAAGATGCATGTAAAAATTTCAATAAGATATTTTATCAAATCAATAAGTTATGGTAGAGTGCAGTAAACATATCACATGCTATCCCATAATGCATACATTCCCCCCTCCGATTGGAAAAGGAATTCCATGACCATAAAGCAATACAACAGTAGAGTACAGAAATCAATGATAGGATGACGAAATTTATGGTTATAATGAGAGCAGAGTGTATAAAGATAGTTATGAATAAAAGATAGGACGCTTTGGATTGATGATAAGTTATGTGAAAAAGAAAAACAACAACAATATGCGAAAAAGATGCTTTACTGACTGTGTTCTTAGCTGAAAAGGATGCGATTGATCATAAAATAATTTTTCATGCGTAAAGGTTCAAAACAAGGAAAATGAAGGAAATAACTTCTCTGATAAAAAGGAAGAATAAGAAAAGGCTATTATAGTAATAATTGACGATAAAATATAACTTCAATACCATAAGCAAAGCCTCTGCTGCCAGCAGACGTCCATAGCCTCGGCAGGGTTGCTTTTTAACCCATATGAGCCAGGATCCTCAATTTATAAATGGAGAGTTCTAGTGCTATTCTACAGAAGAGATCAGTGTGCTGGCGTGGTAACCAGATAACTACACTGCCATTCACTAAGATGTAGCAAAAGTGATCAGGCCGACTCGTGATGAGACCTCTTGTTCCAAGGATAATTTGGCTATCCAATGGATCATAACCTTGGTGTGGTGGCCATAATGGGAATGTCGCTTTGTTACAAGCTTATGAACATGGTAGGCTGGCTCATAATGAGACCCCCTATCCTCCATCTACGAACAAAATTTTGTCATTACACATTTTTATGATAAAAAGAGGGAGGCTCAATACTCCTTAAGAGCAGGGATGGTGGAAGAAGTTGAACATGTCAATAGAAAAAAATATACCCATAATCTCATTTATTACAGACATAGAAGATTATAACTAGGAAGGGTGGAACCAGCATGGTATTAAGATGATCAATCAATATCATGTTCAATAGAAAACAATGCAGTAAAGTAGTATATAAATAATTGTGTCCTTTTGAAAATAAACTATCATGAAAGATTTGTCTTATTAAAGATAATAATGTAAATGATATTAACTTGCTTCAATGGAACCCATAATTTGTGTCCTCATAAAAATAGTGTACTTCATACCATGAAATGGAACCAATAAAATGTGGTTGAGATGAGCTAGGAATAATCCCACAAGAGGAAGGAAGGGTTGCTCTCGAAAATACTCCCAAAGTGTTGTTGTGCTTTTTTTTTTTTGAATGAACAACAAAACACTCAAAAAGTGTTATTCTTTGTAGGGAATAGCGAATGAAATGCATGCCAAAAAGCAAAAATACACACGAAAAAATGTTGTTCCCTGTAGGGAACAACGAAAAAATGCATATGAAAAGGTGTTGTTCTCTAAGAGAAACAACAAGAAATGCGAAAATGATGTTCTTTTGAAAAGGAAGAGCAAAAATGTGAAAGTGCAGAAATGTTATTCCATTTCGAAAAGGAACAACAAAACGTGAAAGTGCAGAAGTTTTGTTCCATTCGAAAAGGAACAACAGGATGTAAAACTGCAGAAGTGTTGTTCGATTCGGAAAGGAGTAGCAAAATGTAAAAGTGCAGAAGTGTTGTTCCATTCGAAAATGAACAACAAAATGTGAAAGTGCAGAAGTGTTGTTCCATTTCGAAAAGAAATAACAAAACATGAAAGTGCAGAAGTGTTATTCCATTCGAAAAGGAACAACAAAATGTGAAAGTGCAGAAGTGTTGTTCCATTCAAAAAGGAACAACAAAACGTGAAAGTGCATAAGTGTTGTTCTATCTCGAAAAGGAACAGCAAAACGTGAAAGCGCAGAAGTGTTGTTCCATTCGGAAAGGAACAACAAAATGTGAAAGTGCAAAAGCGTTGTTCCATTCGGAAAGGAATAGCAAAACGTGAAAGTGTAGAAGTGTTATTCCATTTCGAAAAGGAACAACAAAACTTAAAAGTGCAAAAGTGTTGTTCCATTTTGAAAAGGAACAACAAAATGTGAAAGTGCAGAAGTATTGTTCATTTTTGAAAAGAAACAACAAAACATGAAAATGCAGAAGTGTTGTTCCATTCAAAAAGGAACAACAAAATGTGAAAGTGAAAAAGTTTTTTTTCCATTCGAAAAGGAACAGCAAAACGTGAAAGTGCAGAAGTGATGTTCCATTTCAAAAAGGAACAACAACTGTTCTATTTCGAAAAGGAACAACAAAATGTGAAAATGCAGAAGTGTTGTTCCATTCGAAAAGGAACAACAAAATGTGAAAGTGTAGAAGTGTTGTTCCATTTGAAAAGGAACAACAAAATGTGAAAGTGTAGAAGTATTGTTCCATTCGAAAAGGAACAACAGTTGTTCTATTTCGAAAAGGAATAACAAAATTTGAAAATGCAGAAGTGTTGTTTCATTCGAAAAGGAACAACAAAATGTGAAAGTGCAGAAGTGTTGTTCCATTCGAAAAGGAATAGAAAAATGTGAAAGTGTAGAAGTATTTTTCCATTCGAAAAGGATTAACAGTTGTTCCATTTCGAAAAGGAACAACAAAATGTGAAAATGCATAAGTATTGTTTCATTCGAAAAGGAGCAACAACTATTCTATTTCGAAAAGGAACAATAAAATGTGAAAATGCAGAAGTGATGTTCCATTTCAAAAAGGAACAACAAAATGTGAAAGTGCAGAAGTGTTGTTCCATTCGGAAAGGAACAACAACACGTGAAAGTGCAGAAGTGTTGCTCCATTCAAAAAGGAACAGCAAAACGTGAAAGTGCATAAGTGTTGTTCTATTTTGAAAAAGAACAACAAAACGTGAAAGTGCAGAAGTGTTGTTCCATTCGAAAAGGAACAACAAAATGTGAAAGTCTAGAAGTGTTGTTCCATTTCTAAAAGGAACAAGAAAACATGAAAGTGCAGAAGTGTTGTTCCATTCCGAAAAGGAACAACAAAAGATGAAAGTGCAAAAGTGTTGTTCCATTATGAAAATGAACAACAGCTTTTTCATTTCGAAAAGGAACAGCAAAATGAACCGTGAAAAATGAACAACAAAATGAACGGCTGAACCAAAAAGCGCTATTCCTTTGGAAAATGAATAGCAAAATGAAAATGATGTCCCTTTGAAAAAGGAACAGCAGGAATGACAAAAATGCACACAAATGTTGTCCCTTCAGAAAAGGAACAACAAAATGCACAATCATAAAATACAAGCACGCAAAGAATGAATTAGATGTTCACGGCATTGATGCTGAGGATGAGTTACAACAACACCTGAAACACTAAATATAAAAGAAATTATAAAAGAAACAACAAAAACAGTATGTAAATAAATAAATTAAGTTACAACAGCTATGATGTTATGTCAAAAAAATGATCTATTCGAAAAATGTTTTGGCAGCAAAGACAAGACATGAATCTTAAAATGGAAATCAATTCTTCATTTCTTCTATTATGAATCTGTTGGGTAATGAGTTGGATGAAATTCCTTTGTTTCATTTAAAATTTCTTTCAAGAATCACTCGTCCATAAATAAACATTATTTTTGTCCTAGGACCTGCAAAAAACGAGTGTCCACCTGCAATAAAACATTAAATCATGGAGAAATAGAGGTGCATGAATCCCCTAGTCCAAGAATTATGCAAAAAAAAATAAGTAGTTACTCTGTATAACAAATCCATTGACAGAATAACAAAGTAAAATTTATTTGTCACCTGCGGGAGAGCAGTGGTCGACCATACTAACCAGCAATGTTTTTAATCACAACATCTTTGTTTTTTGTCCAAATTGAGTGATTCCAAAGCCAAATGAGAGCTAATTCAAATTTTTATCTCTATTAGTGATAGGTTTTATAAATTCAATGATATGACATGTCAATTTTTGTTAGAACAACCTGCATAACAGAGTCATTTTCGATTACCCAGCTTAGACCAACAGTTAACGTTTTAAGCATAGAGTTTTCGTTTGATGTTGGATTCAAATGATTAAAATTGGGAATGAAATTATATTAATTTATTTATCTTAAATAGAAACATGTTTTGAATACAAGAAGAATTGATAGGTCAAATACTGTAAGGAATAGTCGGAAAGACATAGTTTTAAGGGTGCTGATTTACGATAGACAGTCAGTATTTGATCATAAATTCCCTATACGATATCGAAAATGAGTGATTCAAATTGCATTGTAAACTAGATTCATAGGGGTATCTACCATAGGAATATGTTTTAAAAATTCATTTATTTAGGCCTCCGAAAACTAACTGTCCCAACTTTGTTCCTAAGCTGCCCACTAGACACCCTGTCAATGTTTTGGTTCGAAATTTTTCGTTTCAAATCCAGATTGAGTGTTTCAAATTGGGTTGGAAAGCAGACATAAAAGGGTACTTAGGATAGAAATAGGTTTTAAAAATATTGCATTTTGGTCCCTCAAAACATGACTGTCCCGATTGTTTTTTCAAAAATTTCATCAAGCCCGCAAGCCAAAAAAATGTGATATTCAAGCATGTTTTCAAATTGGTGATAAAAATGAATATAAGTGTTTTCAGAAATGTTATTTCCATTATAAGTCATCTACATACACAAATGAATTAAAAATTTATCACCAATATTGATTTTCATAGCATGTTGTAACAAAAAACAACTAGTTTTACATAAAGAAAACAAAATGCATTTATTTATTCCCTTATTTATTTTATTTTCTACACTAACCTATTTTTATTTGATAAATGAATATGAATACGTATATGAGTACTTATAGTGGAGTCATTTTCGAAACAAACCTTCATGTATACACATACCCAAATTTGAAAAATGCATATTAATGAATATTAGGGTATGAGAAGCCAACTTCCCTTGAAAAGATGGATTCAAAAATTGTTGAAGCATAAAGTGATGTTGCAAACAAATGATGGAGTGAAACCAATCTTTAATGTATCCATTATTTTCTTGATTTCTCATATCCATCAGATCATGAAGTTCTTGAGCTTTTAAAATAGCTTGTTGATACATGCTATAAGAGACCTCATTTTCTTGCATAGCTTCTACAATTTTTGAATTTAAAACATTTTGAATCTCATTGTAAGTTTTCTCTAATGGCACATGTGAGATAGAATGGGTGGGAAGGGTGGGTAAATTTGACAGTTCAACATTGTAAGCATGTTGTATTGGTTTATTGTGATGAGGGTGTGGAATTAGTTGAGCAGGAAAATGTGTAATGAATGGAACATTTTGATGATGTGGTTGATTGGGTTGAGTGGATAAATTTGATATGCAAGCAGGATGTTGTGGAAGAGATGGTGGAGAATATGGAGAATGTGCTTGTGCTACAAGATGAGGGAGAGTAGTCATGCAATCATAAGGTGAACCATGCCAAACTTGTAGATAAGATTGGTGGGGGTTATATTGAAATTGGCATGGCTGACCTAACACATTACTATTCCATAATGGATTATGCAAGTACACGAACGGAGAAAAAGTGTTTCGAACCATACATGTAGGCCTTGTTGCAGCTTTCCCATCTCTTTGATATGCCATTTCCATCCTATATAAGGAAGAGTGAGTATCTATGGGATGCTCCTTTCGGTCATGAGGGAAAAACACTTCATCAAATTCTTGATTTTTATGAACTTGCAAAACATCCAATTTTGCATTTAGAGAGCTAATAAAATCAACTTTAAAGTTTTCAAATAAAGCATTGATTTCAACTCTTATGTCTCCTATTCTTGTAGCATATTTAGAAAAGAAGGAACAAACATCTCTAGAACTCTTACCAACCTTGAAGATTCCTCTTGAATACCTTATGCAAAACTCACAAACATCATCATATGATAACTGAAAAACATCACCTTTTCCTATCAGATTTAAGAGTTCTAAAAAATCATCTTTGATTCCTTTAAGAAGGAGTGTTTTTAAGATCTCTTTCTCCAAATGATCATATTTTGATTTTTGAAGGTTGTATTGAAATCGATCTACATAGTCCTCCAAACTTTCATCTTCCCCTTATATCATACCGAAAATATCTTCATTGGATTTGCAATAGTCTTGGTACTTCTTCAAGAATATGTTCTTCATGTCCTCCCATGATTGGATGCAATTCCCACCTAGGCTCATGAACCATCGGAGAGCTGCTCCTTTTAGAGTAAGAGGAAACACTTTCAACCTTTGATTGTTAGTGTAATAATCCTATCCTCTACAAAGTATTTCAAACTCAAACAAAAATGTATGTGGATCTTCATTTGCTAAACCATGAAAATTTGGTAAAGATGGGGAATTATGTGCATTTGTGTCACTCCTCCTAGATCTTTGATAGGAAATTCAAAAGTAGAAACGTCAGCCATTTCTTACCATAGTTTAAGATGTTCTTTATGTGTTTCTTTGAGGCTCCTTCAAATGTTCCTGACAATTGGTTAGTGAAATGGGTGGTGTTTACATCACCACTTGCGTGAGATCATATGATTCATTTTTTAAAAAATTTCTATCCTTTTCCTAATCATTCACACAAAAATTCAAACATCTATTTCTACCTAAGGTTCTTTAACAGTCCTGCTAGAAAGCGGACGGGGGAGCAGGGCTTTTACATGCTCCGTACGCAGCTTCTTACCTTCCATTTTTAAGATCCAACTCTTCCTTAGCAGGCACTCATCAGATTCACACTACTCTTTAGAAATGGCTACACTCTCCCCGGCAATGGTGCCAAAATGTGGAGTGATAAAAAGGTGTCTTTGTAACTCCTAATTACCTCACATTAACTGTCAACCCAGGGACAGATTTTTATTTCAAGAGTGTACTCAGTCTGAGGCGGCTATTTACTCAAGAGTAATGTTTAGTAGTACATCGTTCAGAAAATACAAGAGTAAACGGATGCTAAACTATGACTAAATTACTTGAAAAGGATAAAATCACACAAGGCAGCTTATCAGTCAAGGGTGCGGAAGCGATAACCCATCCCTCTAGAAATTGATGGAAAGGAAATTAGAGCATGGACCATAGTTCTGGGAGCTAGGCAGTGACTTCTGAGGCTCACTACAGCCTTAGACCTTCTCTCACACCAAAGCAGCAAATGCAAGTAAATGGAACGGTAGAAAGTAAAATAGAACATCAAATAGGAAATGGAACAGCAAGTCTAAAATGGAACGGCCGTAAATGGAACAGCAAGTCTAAAATGGAACTGAATAGCAAAACTAAGTGATTAGAAAGACACAACAAACTATAAATGTAATTGAATCAGCAACCTTAATCCAGTAGCATGAACATTAATTACAGTTATTGAAGCAATTACAATCGCAGTTATATTTGAATAGTAACTTAATTGAACAGCCATGGCAATTATAAATGAGCAGCAATTGAATGGACCACAGTCCTTAATTAGATAGTGCAGTATTAGATCAAAATTATCAACAGTACATTTCAGGTTATAATTAATAATTCTATCACCCACGCAATCCAATTATGATTTCAATATAACAAAGCAATTCTGCGAAATGTTCATAAACAAAAGATCGTTGAACAAAACAATTTAAAGAAATGAAAAGGAAAACAAACCATCACACGGCAGCAATTGTAAAGATATGATACACAACAACAGTGTACTCCACCAGAGGCTGGGCCCTTAGCCGCGAGCGGATGCTGCTGGGTTACTTCAGATGAAAAGAATGTACAACAACCCTTTTATTTATTCGTCCTCAAATTGTGAAATCATTACAACAGCTAAAGCTTTGAGAATTACAATGGCAATGCAACAATCCCTATCCTATCATGAATAATCCATCATCATTCTTGAAGCTCCAACTCTGAATCCTCAATTCTTCATCCCCAAAGTCATCCTGAAGTCCTTCTTCATCTCTGATCTTTGTTTTCATTTAAATAGAGAGATCAGAGAGAAGTTACAATAAAGATAAGTACAACATGATTTGTATTAAAAAATTGGATTGTTTCCAACCAATTGATCAACAAGAAGATATATTTCCATTCATCTCTCAACAAGAGCAAGACGAATTTGGCTTTGCAGCTGAGATTTGGAGGACGGCCGCAATAGCAAATCTGAGAAAATTGTGCTCAAAGAACCCTGCGTTTCTCTCAGTACAAGCCGAATTTGGGAAAACCTTTCCATCAAAAAGTTAATTGGGTCCATTCTGGACAAAACCCATGCTCCAGATTTTCCAAATTCTTCTTCATTTGCTCATAATCTCAACCGCAAAACTGTCACTTCTTATTCCAGCGAATTTCTGAGTTGGCAGGTTTGATGGTCAAATCTTCAATCTAGAAATTATCTTGGAGGTTAAAAATGGTAAATAATGTTACAACTAATTTATTGAAACTATAATTGATAAAATCATTCATAATCATCAATTTATTAGAAATAAAGGAGAATAAATAATATTCATCCATAAGAGCATAAATCATTATAAAATGGATTTAAATGATAAATTATAACAAATCATATAATAGAGAAGAGTAAAAATGGATGAAATAAGTGTTACAAAGTGGTCATATTCACGGCCCAACAAAAAGATTACAGACTCTCTTGGCTATTTGGAAGGAGCTGAGGTCAAAAGCCCTTTCATGTACAAATGAGGGGGTATTTATAGCCAAGGGTGAAACTGACCCTTGTGGTTGTTTGCCTACCCTCGTGACCATTCGGCTTCAATGACTTTCTGACTTACATGACTCTATTTTCAACAAGTGGGTCTCTTGGACTTCCACATTACATCACATTGATTGACACCAAGCCCATAGTGGAGATGTGGGAGACATGACTCATGAATTGACTTGACATGACTTGACATCACAATGCTGGTACATTCATGCTGCAGTTGGAGTGAATGTTGAGCTACAGTGCTGCTGAGTGATGGATGTCTTCATGGTGTATCATGGCTTCACCTCCGCACGGCGAAGTGCGCAGAGTCTTCAATGGTACTTTTTTCACTTGATGAAGCTTTAGTATGTTGTTCCTTACTTGCAATGATGGAAGGCTTGATAGGTTTAAGTGTTCGTGAAGGTGCATGTTCATCGTGTTTGTTTGATTTGCATGATTTTTTCATTCATCCATTGGTGAACCTGTTATTCTGCATGTGCTCCCTTTATTCATCCCATTCATTGTCTTGCCATGTTCATTGGTGTATCTCTGCCTATAGTCACTCATGACTAGACGACATCAAATCAAAAACCTTATAGTCTACCATGACACATGATCATTCAGATATAGGTGACCCAGATAGGAAGCAAGGATGTGATGCGGGATGATGGCTCTGGGTAACTGCAGAAGATTCATTGAGAGATGGAGATAGACAATCTGAGACAATAGTGACTATCTGTAAGGTATGGCTTGGTTGGGAGGAAAAACTGTGAAAGTTTTCGGAGGGACAGCCCGAGTTGTAGGAGGGAAAGGTAGGTATGCTCTGCGCATTTTCTGGAATGAATAGTTAGTGGGGGTTAGACAGCTAGATTTGTGCAATTTTCCAGAGGAACAAGACGAGCTGCATGAAGGGTCAGCAGGCAAGGATTTCGTAGTTTTTTTGGGGAGCGCTTGGTCACTAGAAACCAGAATTACACAATTCCCATAGAGAACTTCCAATTGGTTGCTTGGTCACAGACAATCAAAACTCTAAAATTCCTAGAGTGAACTTACAGTTGGCTATAAGGGTCACTAGAGGCTAGAACTACGCAATTCCCAGAGGGAACAAGTAGTTGGTTTCTTAGTCACTCGCAATAGAAACTGTGCAATTCTTAGAGGGAACAGACAGTCTGCTGCTAGGAGCTTTTCGCTGGGAAAACTGCACTGAGGCCAGGAGGCGAGCCTTCTGATCATCTCTGTGCAATTTCTAAGTTGAGCTTGTTAGGAATGGGTTCCCCCAAGAGTAGTTTTGGGGCTAAAAGCCAATGTTTTGGGACAATTTTGTAATAAAGTTGTAAATTCTCCGCATTTTGTGGTCGCGGAGCGCGAAGGTGTCAAGAGTCATAAAGGGTTGTTTGCCCTTATTTTGTAAAGTGTCATGTCAGCTGTAAATATCTACCTTTGGTCCGCAAACCATGGGATTGTATAAAGGAGGATTTAAGTAAGTAAGCTCTAAGTAGTTAAGTTTAGATAGTTTTTACATAGTGACCTAGTTTTGGAGAAGTTTAAGTGTTCTCAAGTCTTAGTGTAGGTAGAGGTTTTGTAGCTAAGTGCATAGAGGCCTAGGGTAGAAGTCCACAGCTGAGTGTGCAAACCCCTGTAGTTGTGTGTGCAGGGCATATAGAGTTTGTATTGAACTGGAGATATCATAAAGAGAATAATAATATCAGTTTATGTGACGATAACTATAATTGAATGGTAGAATAGGTAAAAACTTAAGATAACTTGGGATCGTATACAATACATAGTCATAGAGGCACGTAGGTACCTAGACCATTGGTTCGGGATGTATGAAGGTCAATCGTATACCTTTGCGAAGGTATTGAAGGATGGGATAGAAGGTGGATTGTTAAGCCTTAAGGCTTGGCCACTTGTGTGAAGATAGGATCAGGGAGAATAAATCAACATCACAACCATCTCAGGGTGCGGAAACTTGGTTCCAGCATCCCCCAATACTACTTCAGGTGAGACTTCTATCCAAGCTCGATGGTCCAATGCCAAAAGGGCTAGCAGTATAGGGATTTGTTTGGTTGACTAACGCTGAACTTGGGTCAGGGCCCACAAAGCCAACAAATGGTTCTATTGCCAGGAACGGGATATGCATAAGAGATGTGTGATGTCGTATCAGTGGAATCTAACTAAGAAAGAGATTGAAGGCTGGTTGGATCGAAAGATCCAAAAATTCGTGGCGCTGGAGAACATAAATCCATGACTGACGAAGGAACAATGGTTAGATAGGTACCTGTATACAGAAATCCACGAGATCTTTTCCTGTTACTTTCCAGTTGAGTTATACGAGTGGATCGCAAAACTAGCAGATAGCCAAGGAAGGTGGAGGCTTGACAATCCTATTGTATGGACCCTGGTGTTAGTACAAATACTGGGAGCCTCTGAGGATAAGATTACCCGCGATGTCAGTCATTGGCTCAATCATATCATAGGAGTGTTTTTGACAGAATTCGTGGTCGATACATTAGTCAGTTACAACGAGGCGAAGAGGTGATTTTTCAAGGGTCCGCAAGGTATGTACTTAAAGTCTTTAAATACTTCGATTAACATTTTATTTTGTGAAAAGTTGGTTATGCAACTACCATGATGTTTGGAGCTACGCGAAGTGGAAATACTTGCAGGAACAACGGAAGAAAGGGTACTGAATATAGCCCACTAATTTCACCTCCTTTGAGTGATGTCGAGGGAGTAGTGCAGGCTTCTCCATGAAGTGCAGTTCAGTTGATAAAATGGGGGTTCCCACGAATACCACATCGACCTACACCACCTCCACCTTCACCTCTGTCACCTACGACTTCACCCACACCATCACCACCTCCACCACAGTTCAACATGCCAAATTCAGTGAAGCTGCCATTGTTTAAGGGCTTGGGAAATGAGGACCTAAACCAATTCACATGAAGAAGGTGGTGTTGTTTAGTGCTTTGCAAGATCGCACGCTAACCTAGTACATCAAGTACACTAATGATAACCCAAACGCTGCATTGGCAGAAATCAAGACCACACTGAATAAAGAGTTTAGTAGGCCTAAATCTAAGGTGTAGTCAATTGTAGGATTCAAGGAAATCGAGATGAAGGCAAGCGAGACACCTTGGGTGTTGGATCAGAGGATTAAGTGTACAATCCATTAAGCTAGTATGAATTTAATAGATGGGCAACACCATGAATGGTTCGTGGCTTCGCTCTCGCCTCACCTAAGGGATGTGTTATCACAACAGAAGACTACAACCCAAGAAGAAGCCTTAGAGATTACAATGAGACTGAATGAAATGCCAATGAAAGATCCAAATCTAGGGGTTCAACAGATGTACATGAAGTTACAAGATCTTTTCCTAGAACTGCAGAGCTTAAAGAATGACGAGATAGTTCGACTAGAGGTGCACGAAGAGATATGATGCCTAAAATGCAAAGTCAGGGCCATGAAAAAGACCATTGCCTAGGCTTTGTGAACTATATTGTAGGAGGAAGACCAGTGCCTTTGAGGCTAGAAGTCCAAGTAGAGCCGAGTGGGGGGCCTACGTTGTGGTGTGATATATGTCTAGTAGCAGGGAACCATACGACTAATAATTGTCATTTGCTGCAGAAGTTTGTATAAATACTGCAACAGATGTTCTGCAACTTCTGTAAGTTAGTAGGGCATGATGAGCACAATTTCTAAAGTTATGAATTGAGTATGGATAAAGCAACCACCTATAGAGTTCAAGAAGAGGCATGGCCTCTTGACTACTGCACTAGGGTGGCGCAGAGAGGATTTCAGGGCCGCAGATGAGGGTGAGGTGGAGGAGGACTGAAAGAGGCCAAGGACAACTGATATGTTACATTTGTGGAAGACCAGGACACTATGCCCATGAGTGCACTAACACAACGCATCCATCATGCAAATATTGTACTCAATTTGATCATGAGACTAAGGATTGTCCTACACTGATAACAGGGATATGCGAAAAAGGGGTGCCACCTCTGTAGCTAACTCAGAACCTATAGATGATGAGGGCTAAGCCTCACGGAGAATATCCGAATGTGAATATAGTGCTATGAAGTGGGATTGCAATGGGTGATGATAAGGGGAAACAACTTGAAGACAACGCATGGGTTCGTAAAGATCCAGAGAAGGAGGTTGAATTTGATTTGCAACTTGCGTGCAAAATGCTGATGGAAGCAGAGAAGAGCTTCGCTGAGGCCTCTACCTCGGGGAGTTGGGAAAAACTTGTTGAAGAAATGGACCCTTCCATGCTTGCAACCTTTCTAGGGACTTGCATGAAGCTATTGCATGATAGCAAGGTTGTAAAGGGGTTACAGGAACTTATAAATAGATGTGCTGGAAACACTCCAGGTGAACCACACGTGGTATGGAAGATTGGTAAGAATAAGGCAAGGATAGGACATGAGATGAGGCTCACTGCCTAGATAGGGGAACATGAAATGGATCAAGTTATTTTGGATCTAGGGTCAGTTGCAAACGTTTTTCCAAATTATACTTGAGAGCGGATGGGGAGACCCGCGCTGCAGTGGTCTTCGATTCAGTTAAGGGTCAAAAATCAGTATAAGATCATCCACATGGGATGGTTGCAGGGCGTAACTGTAGATATTGAAGGTGTGAGCGCATTG
This sequence comes from Pinus taeda, assembly GCA_000404065.3. Lineage (NCBI taxonomy): Eukaryota > Viridiplantae > Streptophyta > Pinopsida > Pinales > Pinaceae > Pinus > Pinus taeda. The sequence goes on from APFE031543766.1 coordinate 41,027, forward strand.
GTTGATTTTGAAGTAATAGAAATTGTGGATGAAAACAACCCCTACCTTGCACTCCTTGGCTTTTATTGGGCTACGGACATGAATGGGGA
>APFE031543767.1:13090-37244 GCA_000404065.3 Pinus taeda
TTTTTGTGTTCTCTACCAGATTCGTGGGATAATCTGGTTATTGCAATAGGTAGCAATGCAACTGCTTTGCAGTTTGATAAAATAGTCTCAGCCTTGCTGATGGAGGAGATGAGATGGAAAAATATGGATAACCAGAATGGTGATGCCTTGTCTGTACGAGGACGGTCCCAGAATAGAAACAAAAATAAGTCATCGAGTGGGAGATCTAAATCTAGAGGGAGATCTAAATCTCCAGGAAAACCTACAAGGTGGTGTGCTGGAAATGCGGAAAGGAAGGGCACTTCAGAAGGGAGTGTAAATCTAAAGCTCCTGGTAAAGGAAAGGGATCTGATGATGCTCCTTCTACAGAGGCAAAAACCGCCTCAGATGAAGGGATGTGGACTTGGCTTCTTCAAGTACACATGTAGATCATGAGGCATGGTTGATTGACTCAGGTGCATCCTTTCACTTCACTCCCCATAGAGATTGGTTCTATGAGTATGAGAAATATGATGGTGGTGATGTCTTCTTGGGGGATGACAAGAAGGCTAGAATTGTTGGTCGTGGAAAAGTAAAGTTGAAGTTGCAAGGTGGAAGGGTTAGAATGCTTCCAGGTGTTCTACATATTCCTGCATTAGCCAGAAATCTGAAATCTGTTAGCAAACTAGATGATGCAGGTGTAAAAACAATGTTCGAGAAGGATACCTACAAGATGGTTTGGGGAGCACTGGTATTGATGCGGGGAGTTCAGATTGGAAATCTGTACAAGCTGCAAGGTAGCACTGTTATTGACGGGTGCAATAGTTCTATGGTTCCTGAAAATGGAGAAGAAAATCTAGTGGTCTCTGGAGAGAAGACCATGTTGTGGCATCAAAGGCTTGGACATATTGGAGAGAAGGGCCTTCGAATACTTCATGGTAAAGGTATGGGAGAAGGTATGAGTAATAACTCTCTGGATTTTGATTTCTGTGAAAATTGTGTATATGGGAAGCAGAATCGGGTGAGTTTCCCCTCTGGTGGTAAGAGGACGAAACAAATATTAGAGCTTGTGCACAGTGATGTGTTTGGACCTGTGAAAGTTCCATCACTGGGTAAGTATGTGTACTATGTATCATTTATAGATGACTTCTCAGGAATACATGGATATATTTCCTTAAGAAGAAATCTTAAGTCTTTGACAGGTTTAAAGAAATTAAGGCTCTGGTGGAAATCCAGACAGAGAAGAAGATAAAGGTGCTGAGGACAGATAACGGTGGAGAGTTTTGTAGTAAGGAATTTGAAGAATTCTGTAAAAAGTGTGGTATTTCACGAAAGAAGACTACTCCATATACACCTCAGCAAAATGGACTTGCAGAAAGAATGAATAAGACGTTGATGGAAAGGGAAAGAAGCATGCTCAGTGGTGCCGGGTTAGGATAGGAATTCTAGGCAGAGGTGGTGGATAGTGCATGTTACCTGGTCAACAGGTCACCTTCATTAGCGTTGGAGGATAAGACTCCACAAGAGGTATGGACTAGTAAGAAACCCTCTCTTTTACATCTGAGGGTATTTGGTTGTGATGCATATGTACATGTTCCAAATGAGAAATGATCCAAGTTGGATAGTAAATCTAAAAAGTGCATCTTTATTGGGTATAAGGATGCTTTAAAGGGTTATAAGCTTTGGTACCCAGTCACACGGAAGGTTGTGTGTAGCCGAGATGTGGTGTACAGAGAAATGAAAGATGTTATTAAACATGATGTCCGATGAAAGGAACCTGAGAAGATAGAGTTTGAGCTAAAAGAGGAAGAATCAGACTCTACAGCAGAGGAGGAATCAGAAGATGAAGAGCCACAAACTCCGACTATGAGAAGATCAGTTCAAGAAAGAAGGCAGCCTGAAAGGTATAGTCCATCTTCTTTTTGTTCAAATTTTGCTTTATCTATTACTGATGATGATCCCAGAACTGTGAAGGAAGCAGTGGATTCAGAGGATGGAAAACTCTGGAAAGAGGCTGTGGTTGAGGAAATGGCATCTTTGCATAAAAATGAGGCTTGGGATCTGGTGGAGTTGCCGACTGGAAGGAATCCCATTGGTAGAAAATGGGTGTTCAAAAAGAAGACAAATGCAGAAGGAAAAATGGAGAAATACAAAGCTCGGTTGGTAGCAAAAGGTTATTCCCAAGTGTCGGGAATTGATTTTGGTGATATTTTTTCTCTTGTTGCCAAGGTAACTTCTATTGGATTACTTTTATCTGTTGATGCTGCTTTTGATTTTGAGGTATAACAGATGGATGTGAAGACAACATTTCTTCATGGGGATTTAGAGGAGGAGATCTACATGAAACAACCTGAAGGCTTTGCGGTGAAGGGTAAGAAAGAACTGGTATGCAAGTTAAAGAAGTCTTTGTATGGGTTAAAACAGTCACCAAGGATGTAGTATCAGAAATTTGATACATTTATATGGGGACTTGGCTTCAGCAGAAGCAAAGCAGATCATTCTGTGTATTTTAAATTAATTGGTGACTGTGTTATTTATCTGGTCTTGTATGTGGATGATATGTTGCTAGTTTGAAATGAAAGCAGTGAAGCGGGTTTTCAGGTATTTGCATGGCACTAGTGATTATGGTTTGTGCTACCAAGGAAGACCAGGATTGGAAAAAGTGTTGTATATTCATGGCTTTGTTGATGCAGACTAGGCTGGAGATATGGATCAGAGAAGATCTACAAGTGGGTATGTGTTTAACCTATTTGGAGGTGCAGTCAGTTGAATGAGTAAGAAACAATCTGTAGAGGCAGAATACATGGCAGCCACTCATACAAGCAAGGAAGAAGTTTGGTTGCAGAGATTTTGTTCAAGTATGGGGTTATTACAAGAAGCTATAAGGATAGACTGTGGCAGCCAAAGTGCAATTTTCTTGGCAAAGAACGCTGCATATCATTCAAATACAAAGCACATTGATGTTCAGTATCACTTTGTGAGGGATATGATAGAAGACAGAAAGGTGTTGCTCGTAAAGGTGGACACTTTGAGGAATACTGCAAATGCATTGAAAAAATCTGTGAGCTCTGAGAAGTTCTCCTACTGTAGAGAAACAATGGGCATTTCATAGCTGGAAAAATGACTAAGCTCTCATGTGGCCCCTGTGGAAAGAAAACAAGAAGTGGGAGAATGTTGGGTTGTGTTATATTCTTTCCACGTAGTTAACAGGGGATTTGAAGGGCACCCGTAACCCCACTTTATGGGGTCTAGGGCAGCGCCCTGGAAAATTTTGGTTTTGGACCCTATGTTAGGTTGGGTGGACCCACCTATGGTTTTGTGCATGATTTTCGCACATGTTTTTTGGACGCGATGGTTTTCGGTCCATGGAATTGGACGTGATGGTTGTTGGTCCATGGTATTGGATGCTTCGGCATGTATAAATATGTATTGTAACATTGAAAGTAACATAATGAAAAATCAAGCTGGTAGTCTCGGTTTTGGGATCTAGGGGAACATCTTTGTGTATATGTGTTTTATGTGTTATTCTCTCGCATTATTTATTTTCTGAGTTTTAGAATTCATATGCAGGTAACTTCTATACGGGGTTAAAACCTACACCTCTTCTCTTAATGCAGTTTAACTATTTGAGGATTAATCTTTATACTTACTTCTATGTCCCTATTTCCCCCTTTTACCTAATTATGTTACTTATGTATATTATCTACCTCCCCTTAACCCAAATTTTGTTCTTGATTTAATTACCTCAATTCTAACATCATTTACCACTTGATGAGAATTTACAGGGTTTTCATATCTTGATTATATTTATTAATTTATTTATTTTTAATGATTCCAAGGCTACCAAGTTGGTCACGCCCTTCAATAAGTTCCCTTGAAGTTCCAAGGGTAGCACATCTAACAGTTTATTTGTGATTCCAAGGGTGCCAAGTTGGTCATGTTCTTCAAGAAATTCCCTTGAAGCTCCAAGGGTGCCACACCACTTGCCCTTCAAGCATCCAGTGGCTACAAGGGGAAAGCATAGGTGCAACGACAAATACCACTATCATATCTTATGTTTCCTTCTATAGTGAGATTAATGGTGTCAGGGATCAAAGAATCCACCTTGATGCACGCCCCCCAGTAAAATCTTCATGAGCGACCCAAATTTGGGACCTGCCCCCACGACATCATGATCTTCCAGGTGAAGTTGTTTCAACCTTTCCAACCCAATTCATGGTGGGAGCCCTAGAGGGTGAGATCAAGGACACTGTCTCACCCCTCCCATGCAGTTGCATCCACTTGTACAACCCCATCACCCATATGTGAGTCATTCGGCCAAGCAACTAATATGTGTCTGCAACTATTAACATATCATAAGATATATATATATATATAATATATATATATATTATATATATATAATTATATATAGCAATTTCAAAATTGAATTAGAATTTCAAAGAAAAAACATTAATTTTCATCAAACTAGGTGTTGTCAACTCATCATATGCAAGTGCCTCTAGTGGTTTCCTGTCATACTCAATAATCATCAATAAGAAAGTTTCTGAGTGTTAGTCATTTTCATAATAGCATCATCAACATCACCCAGTCATTCAGATCATTGTTCATTGTGAACCAGATCTAATGTAAGTAGCTAACATAGGGGACACATCCATCATGGCTATCATCATCATAACATCAATGGAAACATACATATCCATCAAAGTTATCATCATAGTAACATCAATAGAAAAAGCTATCATCATCATGATATCAATAGAGAGCATACATATCCTTTACTGCTATCATCATCATAATTTCAATAGAGAACAAACATAACCATTTATTCTACAATCATCATAATATCAATAGAGAACATGCATAACCATTAATATTACAATCATCATAATACCAATACAGAACTTACATAACCATTAATGCTATCTTCATCATTATATCAATGGAAAACATATATAAGCATCACAACCACTAATAATACAACCACTAATAATAGAGTCATGTGTCCGGATCCTCAACCTAAGGTCGTCAAAGAGTAAAGTGCGGGCCTTAGGGATAAATAAATTTTAATGTCATATCACTATCAGTCAACTAGAGCGGGGCACTATAGTTCTTTCTCTGCTCCAGTAGTATTGTGTACAAGAAGGATGGGTCATGGTACATGTCTCTAGATTATAGGAAGCTCAGCAAGCTCACTATTAAAGATAAATTTCCCATTCCCATCGTTGATGAATTATTGGATGAATTGCATGGATCAATTTACTTCACTAAGTTAGATCTTTGTTCAGGATATCATCAAATTAGAATGAAGACTGAAGACATTCCAAAAATAACATTTAGAACTCATGAGGGTCATTACGAAATTTTGGTTATACCTTTTGGCCTTACCAATACACCTTCTACATTTCAAGGTTTGATGAATTCCATTTTCAAACCCTTCCTTAGAAATCTGTGTTAGTATTTTTTGATGATATACTAATCTACAACAAGTCTTGGAAGGATCATGTTCAACATGATGACAGGGTGCCCAAACTATTGGAGGAGAAACAGTTATATGCAAAAAGCACCAAATGTTTCTTTGAAATACAAGAGGTGGAATATCTAGGTCATATTGTATCTCATGACAGTGTGAAGGTAGGAGTTAGAAAAATTAAATCCATTAAGGAATGAAAAATCCCCACATCCATAAAATATCTACGAGGATTTCTCGGGTTAACAGGGTATTATCACAAGTTTGTTAAGATTTATAGGCGAATAACAACACGTCTAACAACATTAGTGAATAAAGATGCATTTTCATGGACTCCGGCAGAAACGAAGGCCTTTGAATATCTTAAAGAGGCAATTTCCCAAGCACCAGTCTTAGCTACGCCGAACTTCACAAAAACCTTTATTGTGGAATATGATGCCCCAGGAAATGGAATTGGTGCTATTTTAATGCAAGAAGAAAGATTCATTGCTTTCGAAAGTCGTCCAATCAAAGGAAAGTATTTACACAAATCTATTTATGAGAAGGAAATGTTAGCAATACTACATGCACTTAATAAATGGTAACCCTACCTAATGGGAAGACAATTAAAGGTAAAAACGGATCATTATAGTCTTCAATACTTTTTTGAAAAAAGATTATGTTTAGAAGAGCAACAAAAATGGGTCACAAAGATATAGGGTTATGCCTTTGAAATCATCTACAAAAAAGGTAAGAAAAATGTTGTGGGAGATGCACTCTCAAGAAAGGATGAGGATGTGGAAGTAATGCTTTGCGCCATTTCTATTATCCAACCAAATTGGATAAAGGAAGCAAGGGATGAATGGAAGAATGAAAAATAAGTGTGGGAAGTCATTCAAAAGTTACAATAATATCCCAGTACATCTGATACATTTAGCTAGAAAAATGATTTGTTATGGTGCAAAGATCTTTTATACCTATATAAGAATTCCCAACTCAAAAAAAATATTCTTAGCGAATTGCACACCTCTCCTTTAGGAGGGCACACAAGATTTTTAGAAACTTACCACAGGGTTAAGAAGGATTTTTTTTGGGATGGCCTTAAATTGGATTCAAAGGTTTGTGGTAGAATGTTTGATTTGCCTAAAAAATAAAGTTAAATAAATTAAGACCCCAGGCCTATTAAAACCTTTATTTGTTCCAATCCAACATTCGGAGGAGGCTTCAATGGATTTTATCACACGCTTACCCAAGTGAGAAGGAAATAGTGTCATCATGGTGGTAGTTGATAGACTTACCAAGTATGCACATTTTTGTGCATTACCGCATCCGTTTAAAGCCAGTACAGTTTCTACTGCATTTGTGGAAACAATTCAGAAGCAACATGGAAACCCAAAGATTATTGTAAGCGTTAGAGATCCCATTTTCATAGGAAAATTTTGGACGTAATTGTTTTCTTGTCTTCTAAGTTAGTTAGCTCATAGCTCATCTTATCATCCTCAATATGATCAGAAAACTGAGATAGTAAACAAATGTTTGGAAGGATATCTTCATTTCTTTGTATCTGATAAGTAGACACAATGGCTCAAATGGTTGCCTCTAGCTGAATGGTGGCATAACACTTTTTTCCATACCGGAACAAAAAAGACCCCATTTATGGCACTTTATGGATATCATCCACCGTCCATCACATCATAATTAACAGAAAATCCTAAGGTTCAAGACGTGGAAGATCACATTGAGCATCAACAACAAGTTCTCCAACTCTTAAAGGATAACCTCACTTTGGCACATAATAGAATGAAACAACAACCAGATCAATATCGTAGTGAAAGAAGTTTTGATGTAGGTGACTGGGAATTCCTATGACTACAACCATATAAACAAATGTCCCTCAAGCAAGCTAAGAAAGATAATAAATCATCACCAAATTATTATGGTTTGTACAAGGTGTCACAAAATATTGGTACTGTGGCATAAAAATTGGAGCTTCATGCACCTTCCCGAGTGCACCCAATTTTCCATGTTTCATGCTTAAAGAAGGTTATAGGTGAAAAAATCTCAGTTCAAATAATATTTCCAAAACTTGATGAGGAAGAAAAAATCATATTGGAACTTGAAGCAGTCACAAAAACAGGAACTCAGTAGCTACAAAATCTATCAATTTCAGTGTACCTCATCAAGTGGAAGAACTTACCCACTAAAGATTCCACATGGGAGGGCGAGAATTTTATATAGAACCATCCAGAACTACTCAGGCATTGAGGACAACACTTTTTTGAAGGAGAGGGGCATGTTAGGTCCCTATTATACTAGTGATTTCCCCATTACTATTGTCATTGTAGCCCTTATTTTTATTGTTGTACCCCTATTATCCCCATAGTGTTATTATTGTGCCCCATAGAAGCCCACTATTGTTATTGTTATGCCCTTATATTATTATTGTTATGTCGGCTTTGATTATATTCTGACCCCTTAGACTCCTATATATAGAAAGGATGTTTTTCATTTGTATCATCGAAGAATTATTCATTTGTGTAATGTAAACGAGGTTTCCCCCTTGAAGAGGCGATTGAAACTCATGATCTATTTTTTCTTCTATTTCTTGAGTTGGTCACATAACAATTTCTTTATAAAAAATATATTATAAATTTAATAAATATAAAAAAAAACTCAATACCACTACTGTAGTCCATAAATTTAACAATATATCGTATAATTGATTTTTTATAAATTAAGATTTTTCAACTTTCTATGTCGTGTTCAATGTCCCTTTCCAAACAGATAAATTTTTCATTTACATTTGGATAGAAAATAAACATTAAAAAAATGAAATGAATAATTAATTTAAAAATAAAGGAGATAGAGAGAAAAGCTCATATTAGTTGATTACCCATGGCAATTTGGTGCCTGTGGTATTTTTAGGACGAAAAATACAAAATGGTGGATGAGAATTCATATGGTACATGAATGAGTTTTGATATTTCATTAATATTTTTGGGAGTTGTTGTGGCTTAAGGTGAGAGGGAAAAATCGTCATTATATTTCCTAGTTTGGTTGTTGAAATGCACACCCTAGTTGGTGGTGGTTGGCTTTGGTGTTTAAAAGCACACCCTATCCAATTATTGTGTTACATGTTGTTAGTTGTGCTTTAATGCACCAAATAGTTGGTGGACATTGTTGTTCTATATGCATGGGATCACAGAAGTCTTTGAGCCACCAACCTAGTATATCTTCCAATTTTTTGATGTAATATCTTTATGGAAATTATTATTGAATAAAATAAAATAGGGTTTTTTGAATATTATTTGCAATTTTTGTGGACCTGTATTGCATTTTATGAGTATGCTGTAATAATTTATGGTATTTTTTCGTAAAATAATAAAACGAATACTATAGTGGTATTATTTTAACAACAAAATTGAAGAATCTAAGAGGAATTATGCAATAATGGTGGATTATATCAAAGCATGGTGGACAAAGGGAAAGGATATTGTGTATTTGAAATCCATAAAGAAACAACTCAAGAACAAAAATAAAAAAAATGAAGTGAGCCAAAGAAAAATAATGATTGAGATAAAATTGTGGAAAATAATGCTCGAGAAAATATTTCTTTAAGAATCTGTCTTCTTTTTTACTCTTGAGTGTAATATTCTTTAAGCATCCATCTTGTTTTTAACTCTTGATTGTAATATGCTTTGTTTCTTTATGCTATATGTTATTACAGTCAATAAAATTTTTCGAATGACATTCTTATTACTTTTGTCTATGACCATATGTTTTTATGTCCACAAAATTTGTCATTTTTATATTTCTATTCAACTAAGCTGAGGAGACTGAGCATTGGGTAATTTATGGGCCTTAATTCACCTACTAGCTTAGTCAAACCAACTATTCTCGTAACTTATTGCATACTTTTGATTATATTTTGTTTATGAGATGAGTTAGAGTTGGTTGTTTTTCTTTGTGGTCTAATGTGCATTTAATGCAAGATTAAAAGATAAAAGCAAGGAATTTTGGCAAAGGCCTTGGTTAAAACTCGAATGGGACAAGGGAGAGGAATTATAGGAGGTAAATCCTCCTCATTTACTACCCCTCCATTCAAATATTCCTCCATTAGCTCGGAGTGCAAACAGTGAAATCATGAGGACTAGAAGGCAACCGAGAAAATTTAAAGACAAAGCACCAGTTTAGCTCGAGTTTGGGAGCTGAGACTCCCTAATTTTAACGAAGTCATTGGAGACTTAAAATGTATAAGTGGAGAGGCCTAGGACCTTAGTAGGATTCAAATTTTTTATTGTAAAAATCTACTCTATTTTCGAGGTGAAAGACTTGTGATAGTTTTTGATGTAATTCATTGTTTTGATAATAAGAATGAGTTTTGTTTTGAGCCAGCACTTAGTTAGCTTAGAGGGCTGAAGCTCTTGGGTTAGGGCCCAACCCTAGTACCCAAGACTCCTCTTTATTCTACATGTATGTTAGCGTAGATCCATAGTTTGATTGTTCATTTCCTTAGGTAACTACATTTCCATTACAACAATGTAGATTAGATTAGTTGTATGTTAGTTTGCTTCCATTTGTGCCTTCTTTCAGTTAGCAAGTTAGCAAGGAGAAAACGGATCACCACAAGGTTATCAGCAGGTGCCTCAACCTCACTTCCTCCCTCTAGGACCATGACTTGATGAAGAGACCCTTCAGCAACCCAAAAAATAGGGATTTTTAGTTCTTGCATGAGCTTTGGAGTTTGTTGTCTTGATTCAACATTTGGTTCATTTCATTGTCATGTTTTTTCCATTACTCTATTTTTGCAATAATATCTCACTTATGTTATCATTTCCTTCAGCACTTTCTTCATGCATAATATGAGTAGTTGATTCATGCTTTTCTAGTTTAGGAATATGTATCTTGTTGCATAGTTCTTGAAGGACACACATGTTTAAGCACCATAGGTACTTTAGGAGGAGGTCTAGACTTCATCACCGGCATCCATCTTCCACCTCATCAACCTTAACCATCTCTTGTTCCACCATCACCCTCAGTATTTTTTTGTCCTTTTTCATTGAAACTCTCCTAGACACATTAAGTGAATCTAGTGATCTCTTCTCTTGGATATTAACTCCTGAGTGTTCCCAGACCTTCTAACACCCTATACTACTCATCGCACACCTTTTTCTAGCTTCCCAAAATCTCCAACGCCTCATAATTAGCTCTCGACTGTATCCTGTAGGTTTCCTGCAATTCCTACAAGATCATCCTCTAGGTTTCTAGTACATCCTGTAGGTTTTCCTGAAACAACCCGTTTTGAGGCGAAATTGGTGGGGAACCTCTAGGAATTCATGAAAAGCCTCCTAGGACCCTTCCACACCATCCAACCACTCCATAAGCCTTTTAGCCATCCTTCATCACCTTCCATCCACCTATCACATCCACAAGAACAATTAGTTTGCATACTTGATTTTGCCAAAAAACCAAAAAAGGTGAAAATAGATTTAGCTTAGTTTTCTTGCTTACAAATTAGTATCGTTTGATGCTCTTTACTCTTGTAGCTTAAATAAAAGCATTAGGATAGTGTTGATTTAGAAATTCTGCTTAGCATAGCTGTTTAAATGGTTAATTAGGATATGGTGTGATTTAGCATTACATGTTGGTTTCTTCATTATTGTAGTAGAGTAGCTCTCTTAGAACAAATTTGCTCTTCTTCCATCAAAGAATAAAGCTTCTTATGACTCTATAGAATTCTAGCTTTTTACCCCTGGGGTCTCTCGCCGAATGAGAAACGACAATAGGCAAGACCTTCACTCTTACTTGTGCATATAGCACTGTCACCTCGAAGTTTGTAAGAACCCCAGGTTCATAAGTAAAGCTGGTAGCCCAGGAGTTGCAACATCCTTGTTATTTGTACATTAGTTTTTGGTGAAACATTATAATTAATCTAGTTATGGTAAAGATGGCATTAATGTACATGATATTGATTACTTACAATTTAATTTAAATTTATATAAAAACAATTATGCTCTAGTAAGGTTTCAAGAAAGAGGAACTAGTTTTGAATAAGAAATATATTTGAGCTTTCGAACTAAATTACATGTATAGCTAGTGTAAAAGTTTGATGTCATGCTTTTAATTTATTTACTTTATTCCAAGAAACAAACACTTCATATTCTATTTTCCAGGGGGAAATCTAAATAAACCTATAATTATGTGTTCTGTGTTATATGGCTAGAAAAGATTTCTGGAAATATTATGGGAGAGAGAAAATTCGTCCAAGGAGTTTGAATTCCAAGTACAAAACCCTCTAAACATGGACTGTATTTTAATAATGGCAACACCCTGTTCCATCCTGGGAGCCGTCACCTTTGCTGCTTTGGTAGACACAGATGGTGATTGGGTACCTACATCATAAACGGGAATCAAAATCACTTTCCCCTTTCTACCTGTAGTTGCTTCTGCATTGTTCTCCTTTGTTAGATAAGTGTTGGTTCTACTTGTAGTTGGCTTGGAAGCAAGAGGAGAAGTAGAGTCTTGCCGATTATTTGCATCTGGTTTTGGGTCATTGCAGTGTGATCCGTGGCTAGGAACCTAGAACGGACAACCCCACAAGCTCATGTTCTCATGCATTGGTTGTGGAGTTTGGCTATTTAGAGGAAATAGGCTGCCTTGGTTCAACATTCTTCTGTTTTTGTGATGCTTGGAAGGAGGAGGAACAGGCTCATACCCATAATTTGGTTTTGGTTTGGGATCATTGCGTGATCCATGGCCAAGAACCTTGAATGGCTAGCCCCATGAGCTGTTGTCATGCCTTTGGCTTTTCTGAGGAAATCAACCTTGGATAACTATCACCTCCAAACATATCAAAGGGCTTGAATTCCATCCTCTACTCACAGAATTAATAATGCCAACGAAACCAACAAAAACCAAAGGTGAATTGTACTCTCACAAACAAAAGACCAAATTGGCTTTTGAACGTTGTGATCTTGATGGATGTTTGGAAATTCGGTTCTTGTACTACGTCGTGCCAAAAACTTTGTCGTGATACCCTAGCTCCCACAATGCAATGCAATGCTTAATCCAACCTTGGGGCACTCAAACGTCTAGTTATTCATATGACAATGAACGTTTCCTTCTCCTGTCGAAATGATGGAAATAATATGGATGGATTCCAATAAACCCTTCAAAATTCATGTTATGGTCACCCAAATTTTCCCTTGAGATTTCGTGTTATGGTTATGGTCACTCAAATTTCCCCAATAACATTTCTACTTATTTCCCTCATTCCCATTCTTTTTAGGAAGGGAGCCCCTCTAACATCAACATGCTTTCTTCTATTCCCATGATCACTATAAGAAGTATGTTCTCAAATTCGATAATGTTGTATTCTCAATTTGTTATTAGGGTTGGGTATCCCAAGATCTTTATATTGCTTATCTACCACTATTTTTAACAAAAATAGCTCTCATTTGTTGTGTTTGAGCATTCAATAAAAACTATTTTACAAATGTTGTGTTTGAGAATTGGATAAAATCTATTTTACAATTGTTGTATTTGAGCATTAAATAAAAGCTATTTTTCAAAAGACGGAAATATTCTTGATAAAAAGTAGGATTCAAAACTAGATCCACATTGACTTAGTGTGTGTTGGTTCTTGTCCTCAAAACACTTCTATGAGTGACAATGGTTAGTTTTGGAGATTTCGATATCTTGTAGAGGTATGCATTTTTGCACTTCTATAATTTACATGATAAGTTCCCTATAATGGAATTAAATGTTCCATTGTAAAGACAATATGATTCACTCTAAGGAATTAAATATTCCATTAAAAAAAATATCATTCACAATGAAATTTGAGATCGTGTTTTTTATTTATTTACATTATTCTTGGAGAAACAAACATGCATATTCAATATTTCAAGGAGAAATCTTCAAGAGTGTCTCCTTCCTACTTCACACTAACATATGTAATTCTTAGCACCTCATTTCATAATTCTTCTCCAAAGTAGAAATGTATAAATATATGATTTATTAATTGTTCCCTATAGTAGAAAGGACTTATTAGCACTTACATCTATCCCTATTTCTTTCCAAAGCATATCTATATTTTCCTTGTTCTTAGAAACTTGTCTTACTATTCATTTCTGAAATAAATGACATCGTGTACGAATAATAAATGATTACATTTTATTGAGCTCCCCATGTTTAGACCTTAAATTAAACCTCCTTCTCTCTCACATGTTGATATCATTATGCTTAGCACTTTAGTTATTAGTCCAAAAAGGAATGGAGATATCAAGCATCAATTTTTAAATCTTAGGTGGTTTATAGCAAATAAGAACCTTGGGGTCGACCCATCTATCAACAATGTGAATGTGGTTGAGGATAGACAACCCATAAACCAATTTCCTAATTAGACACTCATTGCGATATGAATCAACAATAGTTTAATATGCAACCAATTGAATTTATCATAATCCTTTGGTGGTTCCAATCTCATCACATTTAGTGGTATCTTTGCAACCTTTGTAATATGCATTCCTTGTTTCCACATTCCCATTGCATCATTGTTTTTTTGTGTAATAGCCAAAATTACTCCCATGGAATGAACAATTAAAGATACCTTTTACTATGTTAGCTAACTTATTTGTAATCTTTTTGTACTTAGAGTTACATAAACCTCAAATAGGCCTCATATCACCCACATCATTTATGATCACTTTTCTTGGGGCTTAGATAGCTTTTCATCATATTATTAACTCTTAAATAAACAAGAGATACTCTTCTATGTAGTTATTAAACCATGAATTGAATTCATCAGTCCATTCATCTAGACTTTCATTATTTTCTTTCTTAAAACCATCCAACACTAATTTCAACTCCTCCTCAATTAGCTCATCATTAGGGTTCTCATTATGTTGACCATTAATCAATTGTGGAAAGAGAGAGTCTGCCTTTAGAGTCTATGATACAATTGTTCTCTCTTATTATTGAAATAGAGACTTGAAATGATTTATGTCTGTTTGAATGTACTAGCCCTTGAGCCTTGATTTGTCCTGGCATTTAATATTATTTTTACATTCTTGTTGTGTTTGACATAGTGTTGGAAGGGTTTTCATAATTTCCATTGATCTCTAGTAGCAAAAGAATAACTCAGTTCTTTAACCTACAATGTATTTCTTCTTATTCCAAAAAACATACTTTTCACGTCCTTAGTATTTTCAAATTTAAATTCACCTCTTATGAGAGAACTTATGTTTTATTCTTATCAAACTCAGATTTTAAATTGTTTTACCCACTTTTCCATTTCCATTTTTGCACTTTGAGAGTTTTTCTTAGCTCATTATGACACCATCCTTTGATTTGTTTCAAAAAAAATTCCACATTGGAACAATAGCATACTCCAGATATTTTCTAAAATTAGCCTCTTTCATATCTTCCATTTGTCTACTTCATCTCATTTGAACAAAAAATTTAGTAGGCTTACCTTCACACAATTCCTCCCAAGTTATAAAATTCACAAGCTAATAATATGTAATAATTTTTAATTGGTCCCCCAACATACTAACCATGTCACATCTTTTGCTTAAAAAATCCACTATATCATTTGGTTCTAGAACCTCAAAATTTTAAATGCACCACTCAAGCACCCACACAAATCATGACATTTATATTCTTTTAAAACTTGACCAAAACGCTATAGATTCTGCAGGGCAAGATTGGAGAAGGGCCATGAGGGCCAAAATGAAGAAGCACTCCAAAAGGTTTTGGTGATGTATTATCATCCTTTTCCTGGGTCGCTTGACTTAATTTTGGAGGATAAAATCAAAGTCCATTGCAGAGGGCGATGTCTTTATTGTACATGATGGAGATATTTCGGTCAAAGATATTGGAAAATATTATCATATCTTTCTTGATACCAAAAAAAATCGTTGGGACACCTCCCCTTCTTACTCAAGATTTCATGAAATATTTATTCTAGTAAAATTGGTGAATGTAGTTCATGACACAATTTTCTTGATTTCATTTTTGACATGCTTATTTTAACTCTTAAACATAGTTTTGGCCAATAATTTATATCATAAGTGCTTATAACTTCTAGATTTTTTTTATTTCTTTGAATTTTCTTGACGTCTATTACATTATGGGAAAATTATGGATCCCTCAGTTAGAAATTTTAGTGGGTTTCGATTATTTATAATTTAATTTTTCAGCTTCTCTCTCATTTGGGCGAGGGTTAATCTAGTCCTATTTTTTGAATTAAAATGATATATTTCACTGAAAAAGATTGGGAATGTTATTAGAGATTATATGTGACAATAATATCCTAAAGATAACTCCCTTTCATGCTCATGATTCCATGAAATTCTTATTCTAGTAAAACCGGTCTACATAATTCATGCATTCAATTTCTCGTTTTCATATATGGATGGCTTGGTTTAACTCCAAACGTCATTTCGAGCCAATAATGTCTATCATGATTGTTTTATGAGTTCTATTTAATTTTATCATTTCTTTCAATTTTTTTGATATCTACTATATTGTGGGAACATTATGAATTTCTTGAATAAATATTTATGTGGCTTTGGGTTCTATAATAATTTTATATTAAACATTATCTCATCTCGTGAGGACTAATCCAGTCTATTTTTAGACATTCATGTTTCTTTTGTTTGGGTTTATAATAATTAATAGGTAACAACATTCACATGTGGAAGATATGTATTAGGCCTAGCCATGAACCTATTGCATTTTTTAGGGGATGGCAACAACACAAATTTTAAATTCATGCTATAACACAACACGAGGGTTGCAAGTATCAGTGGCCTATAATGTCCCTAAATACTTCAATATTAAGACTCAACCCATGCCCTTCCACTACATTCAGTCTCTTCTATTACAACTAGCCACAATAATTAACTCAACCACTACATAATTTATTTACAAATAATTATATTGCTTCAACAACAAAAAAATGGATACATAGTCAATATCTAATTATCCATCTAGACCATTGTTTCGAGGTTGTGAGTGTGTTTGTCTTCCATAGTTGTGCAGGTCTCAAGTAGGTTTCAATTTATGTCATTATTTGCGCTTCTTGCACAACATGCAATCCCTGCTAATTTATATATATCTGGGGGTGGTCTCTATGCAAATGGTTCTCTCCAGATTTCAAACTTACTTTTGGATTCTTTCCGGACCCATCCTCTCATTTGGCCTAACTACATCAACTTTCACAAGTTGTGATGGTCGCCTACAAGGCTTCACCTCCATAGGTGTTGGAATTTCTTTCCTTCTTCATAGGCCATTGTCAAAAACTTCCCTTCATTTTTACTCTAATTTCAATACTTCCTTTTTCCGTTAAGTCAACCTTAATTTTTTTTGTGTGTCTAGATTGTTCGTAGCAGTGTTTCATATTTTTGGTTTCCTCTTCAAGGGTTTATTAATCATCAAATTCAATATAATATTTAAGTGATATTGGCATCCCATCGATGTATCACTGGATATTTTCCTTTGCATGCTTTATGTAGCAAACATATATTAACAGGTCTAGGAATTTAATGGTATACTCTTTTTCTAACATTCATCATACCTTGAAGTCATAAAATTTCTTAGCCTTGCTGTCAAAGTATCTCACAACTACATTCATGTCCTTGAAATATCCCTCAAATTCCTTCTAGGACAAATTTTCTTCTTTTATCAGTGTTATGATTTAGGCTAAAAGAATATATCTTCACTTTCATGTTCTCTGAATATTGATGAACTTTGAAGAACTTCCTCATTCATAGTATCCAGGATTCCGCATCCTCTGACTTCTTCATCTCATTAACGAAAGTAGGAGGCTTAACTTTCATAAATTTGTCGGGTCCGTATTATTTTCCCCTCCTTCTATCATGACAATGATGATGATGATTCCTTTTGGGAGTTCCTTCAAGATGTTGTTCATGGGTATTGGTCCTCTTCTCTGAGGTGTCGAGTGAAGGTACTCCTTCCATCATATCTTCATTTGGTATTCTTTGTCTCTTTCTCTTTCTACTCACACATGCCTCATTGGTTCTTTCTTCTTTCTCTAAGGGACACTTCCTGTCCCTATGACTAGTTGTCAAATCATGTTTTCTTTTCCCTTGTACATTCACTTCTACTTGCCTCTATTGTGCTTTGACAATCCTCTCATTGTTAGTTTTATATCTTGTTTTTTATGCTTTTAGTATTCTCAACATGTCCATTCAATCAATAGGGTTTTCCATTAATCATTGATACACTGAACTATCCTTGTTCCTGCTACTTCATATCCACGTTGTGATTGGTCACAACTATATTGCACCATTGATATCTTCATCACTTCCGACCTGTTGGTTCCTATATTGTTTTATGTGACTAAGGAACAATATAAGAGGGCACTCATTGAGGGTTTAACCCCCTCGCACTTTAAGTGAGTAAGTCTAACCTCCCTTCTCCTCAGGGGGTATTCTTGGTCTCTAAGGTAAAATGTTATATAAATAATAAAATATATATAGCTAGATTAATAGTACAAAAGCATAAATGTATGAGTTGGTGGGGCTTATAAATAAAAGAAACTCGTTCATTCATAAAACTGTGATGATTTATTAAACTCTTAAATCATGCAACTAGAAGCAAAGCCTATTGAAACTCTGAAACAATATTTAGAACTTAACCTGAAGAACAAAAACAGGTAATTACTCATTATTGTTCTCTTATGATAACTTGTCAAGTGGAGGGTACAAAGGAAACAATATCATGTATTATGACATACATAATTTTAACGAGAAAACAAGCGCACGATGTTAGTTGTCTATAGGAAATGTGAATATCAGAACACAATTGATACTTTAAATTGACCAAAACAAAGCAACATTGATCAATTAAATCATTGTCTATCTCATATTAATGAGAAAGTGTAAGTATATAAAATAAATAATTCAAAGATAAAAAGAAATAAAATTAGCATTCACGTAATGGTGTAAATTTTATCTATCATAGTATGCTGATGAAAGATAACAATGTAAAGCATTTAAAATCTAAGCAAAAACAAGCCATGAATATACATCCTAGCATGGATAGGAGATGATATTAATACCACAAGAAAACAAGAGTTACTATATCATGATTAATACAACTTCTCAAGTCAATATCTACAAACCATAATCTAATCCACGATATGATTCACATAGAAAATTAAGAGAAAACAAAAAAGACATTGTATCAAATTGCATAAGGAATATTATAATAATATAAACATTGCATAAGGAATATTATAATAATATAAACATTGATCAATGTAGCAAGTAAAAATAAATAGATTTTTCTCTTTAATTTTTAAAATTCATTGTTGCCTTGTAGTGCAATTTTTTAAAATTTCTACACATTTTCTCATCCCAATGGGATATTGTTTATATAAAAATTCCATTTCAATGAAATGAGTGCTAAAAAAATATTTATTGATTGGGAAAATGCTTTTCTTTTTTCTAGAACAATAATCTGAGATCTTTGTTTCAAATTTTTATATTTGTGATAAAAAAGGCATAGTGAAGCTTTTCAAATTACCATATTTATTAGATTTGCACAAAACTATTTTATTAATCTCACAATGCTTTGAACTTATCATCATTATTGAACATGATTTTATATCATTGGTTCTTGTTTTTCTTTCTAAATCTTGAATAATATGATGTGTAAGCGAAATCATGGTAGTTGTTTGGAGGCCAATATGTAACCAATCAATCATTATGTTAATAGGAGGTTTACTTCCTCTAGACCCTAAGGATCATGGCATATTGGGGTAGGTTACCCACCGATATGTATGGGTAACCATAGGATCATTTTTTTTATTCTATAATGCAATTTTCTCGCTACATGTCATACATAATTTATTATATGTTTTTTCTTAAAGTGTAACAAATTTTAAGATGACTCAATATAATTATCACAAGAAAACAAAAAAAAAAAATTAAAAAATTCACATAGGGGATGGATAGAAAAGAACATGTGCACACAACTAAAGTTTTTGTGAATGAGTAAAAAGTTGTTGAATGAAGCTGCTACTAGTAATTTTGTAGTATTCAAATATGATAAAGTCCTTGCTAATACATTACTTAATAATGGGCATTGTTTTCTAATATTAGGATGACATGCACATGATGGAAACATGATGCTAGGTAAATCATTTTATGAGCTCATTGGTGAACCTTTCACATCCACTGTAATACAGAAACTTGCTTCGGGTCCTTCACTAGAGCTCTCGTCCAACTCATTCAAAGATATGACAAGCTAACTTCTTTTTATTTGATTCACAAGAAATTTGACAATACTTTCCTTCTCTTGGCATTAAATTCATTTCGCAGACAACATATATTTGAGTACCATCATTATCTAAATCATTTTTGAAGGTTATGGTCATATTAGCACCTTTAGATTGGTCTGTTTTACATTAAGTTAAGTCTTGTGAGAAAGTGTTCTACACAACAAATTCAGACAAGATTGAAAAAACTTATAGGAGTGGTAAGGAAATCAGGTCTATAATCCAAGAAATAATATATACACATCAAACTTAACTATGGAATGATAACATCATATCCACATAATTATTTTGAGTTTGATAGTGGACACAAATTTTACAATCACACCTGAAATATTTCATTAGGTTGCCTAGCTTTCAAAGGTTTCCCATGTTAAAAAATAAGCATAATTGTAGGAAATTTCCCACTCCCCTCTGAGAAAATATTCCCCGAATAAGCTCTAACTCTATATATACCCTCACTTTGGAACATATTATTACAAGCCATCGTTTCCTCTGATTGTTGGATTCCATATTCAATTTTTTTGGATTCAACCTCTACATCCTTAAATCTTATACCATCCTAAAGGCTCAATTATTGTTTTAAATACTTTTCCCAAACTAATTCATCATTATATTTTCATAAGCATTGGACTAAAGGAATATCACACTCCTCCACAGTCTCTTTAACACAATCTGGGAACCCAACACCTAGTGATAGCTCACATTCTCTAATTGTAAATCAAGCATATTCAAAACCAATCTCTGGAGTCATCTCTCAAGTCTTGAACTTGAATTTTTCTTTCTAAATCTCTTCTTCATCTTTGTAAATAACCTTTCCATTCATGCATGGCACATCTAACCCTCCCATTGTAGCTTCCTTGACATCCTTTCCAAGTTTTCCAAGATGATATTAATGTCATAGTAGTTAACTTTGTGCCACCCAAAATGGTATTAAGTGTTCAGTAAACTCTTCTGAGTTTTGACTTTTAGCTCAATGTAATTTTCAATATATAGGGATAACCATTCCTTCAGCAATATTTTTTCATAAATATTACTCTCTATTTTCATGTTGGTTCTAGTTGTTCTAAAACTATGTTCATATTCCAAGTTTATAAGATCATCTTAAGTAATACTATTTTTTATTTATATGCTAGTTATGTTTACTTCAACATTCTCTCGAGATTTTGGATTCATATCAACACTCTGTTATTTGAGATCATCCTCTATTTTTGTGGCAGTCCCCAATGATTTACGACACTCTTCAAATTCCCCATTCATAAGACCAGAATTCCTAATCCATCCTAACAACAACAAATTCACCACACTTTTGAAATTCTAAGTTTGAATGTTCATTTTTCTTGCCATACCTATCACTATATTCATGCTAAGTTGAGCAATTTGCATTGCTTGCTAACAACCAGTAATCACAATTTTCTCCATAGGAAATGTTAGGTCATTAAGTTTCTCATGATAGGTCAGTTCTAGTGTAAGCCAAGATTATTTCTCAATCATTTCAAGTTCCTCTACCAATTTTTTTATTTTTTACTTTTAGCTCAATGTCATTTTCAATATATAGGGATAATCATTCCTTTAGCAATATTCGACTAGAATTCTTTGAAAAGAGAAAGTTAGGTGTTTTATTTATTGTCCACTTTTGCCCCGGGTGCTTATTTTTGGATAACCATTACCAACATACTTATTTTCTTCCATTTATATGCCTTCTCTCTTTGTTGTATTTTACCAATTGGATTTTGTTGCCTTCACCCTTGATATTGTTGGTATCGTTTTTTTTTTTTAATTCTTAGTGTACTTTGTGTCCAAGGACTTATTTTAGCAATGCCTCTTCAGAAGTTACCATGGCCTTAAATTTTTAAAGCCAAACAAATTTATTAGGGTAAGGTACATGATATTGTGCCAAGGAACAATACAAAAAGGTCAAGTTATATTTATAGGCGAAAGGCTCATGTTTTGAAAATTACCCTCAACAATTTTGTTCTTTCCGAATGAGGAAGGAAAATAATAGAACTAAATCCCACCTTCTTCATATGGATTCCATGATGGTTTCAAAATTCACATGAATTTTTAAAATTGTTCATCACAAAGAAATACAAACCAAATACAAGAAAAAAAACTACAATGACAATAATTAAAACACCTACCTTTCTCTTTTCATAGAATTCTAGTCGAATATTATCCTAGATAGGGTTTGGTTGATAGTAAAAAATATCAAGATGGAAGATTGAAAATAACTATGCCTCTAGGATATTCTAACTCTCAAAGCATCTTGACAGTGAATGGCATTAGTGAACAACTATATGGAGAATCTAAAGTGACTGAAGTCACAACAGCAATAACTAAATATACTGAAAATATTCAAGGCACATCCAATGCTGTCATTGTAGCTTCCTTGACGTCCTTTCCAATTTTTTCAAGATGATATTAATTTCACATTAGTTTACTCTGTGCCACCCAAAATGGTATTAAGTGTTCAGTAAACTATTTTGATTTTTGACTTTTAGCTCAATGTCATTTTCAATATATAGGGATAACCATTCCTTTAGCAATATTTGACTAGAATTCTATGAAGAGAGAAAGGTAGGTGTTTTATTTATTTTCCTCATTTGCCCTGGGTCCTTATTTTTGACTAACCATTACCAACACATTTGTTTTATGCCATTTTTGTGCCTTCTCCCTTTGTTGTATTTTACCCATTGGATTTTGTGGCCTTCACCCTTGATATTTTTCGTATAATTTTTGTTTTGAATTATTAGTGTAATTTGTGACCAACGACTTTTTTTAGCAATACCTCTTCAAAAGTTACCATGGGTTGAAAATTTGAAAGACAAACAAAATGATTAGGGTAACATACGTGATACTGCACCAAGGAACAATACAAAAGGGTCAAGTTATATTTATAGGCGAAAGGCTTATGTGTGGAAAATTACCCTCCATAGTTTTGTTCTTTTGGAATGTTGAAGGAAAATAATAGACATAAAGCCCACCTTCTCAATATGGATTCCATGATGGTTTCAAACTTCGCATGCATTTTTAAAATTGTTCTTTTAAAAATCCAAGACAAATTCCATGACGGTTTGAAACTTCACATGCACTTTTAAAATTGTTCTTTTAAAATCCAAAAAAAAAAAAACATTTTAGATGCTCTGGCATAATTCCTTATCTTAAAATTATCTACAGAGGTACAACAACACCCACAACATTTCTAGTTATCCTCCCTACATATCTCCATTGGACCATTACCACAGTTTTTTACAATGTTATTAACACTCAGTTCCATTTCTACATAGTCGACCTCGGCTCCATCTCTACACAATCGACAGTCAGACCTCTCCCTCACTCCTGTCGCTACTGGTCACTCTGGTCTCCTCTAGTTGATAGTCAATTGTTCCACCACAATAGTCAGCTCCCCTCAAATGTGGTGAATCCTCCACTCGATCCAATGGTTAATACTTAGTGCACCCTCCTCAGCCCCTGCATACCACTAGCAGTATCACCTCGAATCAGTTCCCCAGATGCAAACAGTAATATAACATACTAGTTGGCATTATCCAAACTGCCTCCTTGGTATACGTTGACCCTCCTCCCCATACAACCCTCCCCATATATCCCCTCCCCCATATAACAACTCCCACAAGTAATACATCTATGCACTTTTTTACATTTTTTTTACACCAGAACTGCAATTTTTTTGCCACCAGAAGTACATTTTTGTAGTACACATATTTTTAATGCATTCATTGATATCAATTGATTGAGTAGTTTTATCTGAAAAATAGAACTATCCTAAGTGGTCCCAAATGATAAAACAAACCCACATTTTTTTATGAGTTATGGAAAGGAATTTGTGAAGTGGAAGGAGATAGTGAACCTGCAAAGCCCACCTCAAATATGGAGATCACCATTTGGGAAGACAGAACAACAAGGCCCATGCCTGGATTCTAAAATCTATAAATGAAGAGGTGAGTCACCATATTTCACCATTTTCAAATGACTCTGGAGCCTTACAGAAGTTGAAGGAACTCTATGACTTACACTCTGAACTTGAAGTTGTCCAATTGATGATTAAATTTTCGAGTTTTGAATTGAAAAAGATTACCCTATTTCTTTAGAATCAGAAGGAATACCTATTATGCATTATATCAAAACCACTAGTGTTAAAATATACATTCCTCTCATAGATTATGTCAAGGCATTATATCCCGCTTATTCAAATTATCTTGAGTCATTGCAAACAAGTGGAAAACTCAAGGAGATTACCATTGACTCCCTTGAGAAGAAGTTTGTTGAGAGAGAGAAGGATTTTAGGAATAAGAGAACTCCTGTGTCTTCTAAAGAAGTTGCGTGTCTTGCACATAGAGAGAAGAATCATGTTCAAGATTCTTATAGAGGAAGAGGTGGCCGAAGAGGAAGAGGAAGAAGAAAGTTTAGAGGCGGGGGGGGCA
>APFE031543777.1:0-16767 GCA_000404065.3 Pinus taeda
AGCTTGTCAAAGTAGAGGAAAACTCTTGCTTGACCCTGGGAGGAACTTGCACAACACCAAGGCTTAGGTTGTAATGGTTTCTTTTTGTTTCCTATTAATACAAATAAGTCCATTCTTCTCAATGATTTGTTGTTAATGAATTGTTTCATATACTCCTTGGTCTATATGTTGAATATGTTTTGTTTTATGAGATTTTCAGGTGTTATGTAAATCGTTTGCTTTGTTAGTGTATGCAGGTCTCAAAGTGAAGGAGGAGCTCATCTGGATCAGCAAGGCTGGACTGCTACAACAAGCGTTGGACCTAAGGTAAGACCGGAAAACACTTGATCTCTCATAGAATAACATGTGTTTAGAGAAGGATTGCTCTTGTTTGGTTTGTTTGTCACTAGAGAGTCTTAGACTCCTAGGGAGGTTAGGTTTGTTCGCAAAAATAACTCTTTCCGCATGACAGGTCTAGTTGGGAATTCATACCAGAGTGATCCCCTAAATGTTGGTGGATCCAACACTGTCAACATTTTTGGCACTAGAAGGAGGGTAGCTAGTTGTATATGGTTGAATATCCCCTCACATTCATTTATCAACAATCTGGTCAAGGCAGTAACTCACACATCCTCTCACCTACATGTGATTTTGCAGTTGGTTACTGCTCACCTCCCAGTATTGAACCCGAAACTCCATATCAACACCTTCGCTTTGTCCACCCCATCACTCGCCTATTCATGAAAGTAGTCAGACTGATCCCAGACACACAACATCTTCCATGTGCATCTAGGGAGCCAAAAGCCACTCCCACAGGAGTTGTTGTATTATTGGTGAAAGAAGTAGTCCTTGCCACACTTGAAGGTCTAGAAGAAGCTATTGAAGACAGAGAGGAACCTTCAATATTCTAGCAAGGTAAACAAGACACTCTTGTTCTCTTGGGATCATAATTTGGTGTAGGAGGCAGAGGGGAAGGTAGTGGAGGAGGCATAGGCAGAGACAAACCAATAGACTTAGAACCAGAACCATCAGACTCTGAAGGAGAGGAAGAGGATGATGAAGAAGAAGAGATGGTTGACCTAGATATTGAATGGATGGCTTAGGGACCATTGGCTCTCTTAGCCATTGTGCATAAGATGCCAAGATGAGCGGAGAGAATGAACATCAAGTTTGACCCTAACAACACAGTGAAGGCGGAAGACCACTTAGACAACTTCTACCTACAACTGCAGACCCTTGAGGTACATTATGATGATGTAGCATGTAGATTGTTCCCATGTACCTTGGATGGTTGTGCAACTTCTTGATATCACAACCTTCCCCTGAACTCTATACAGAAATGGGTTGCATTCAAACACATGTTCCTTGAGAAGTTTGTTGATGACAAGACCCTAGCCATGCTACTCAAAGAGTTGGGAAGACTCAAGATGGAGGGAAAAGAGAAAGTTAAAGATTTCAATCAGAGGTTTACATGTATATTGAACAAGTTTGCAGCAGACACTAAGCCTTATGACTCCTTCACCATTGATTACAACATGTCCACACTGTCGACCAACACTGTGTAGTTCATCAGGCGAGATACGAAAACGACATTGTTGGAAAACGGTGAAGAGCCTTCCACTGTTGAGAAAGACTTGCATGCAGTTGTATTCATCAAGGATGACGAATCAGCAAATGACTCCAAGGATGCAAGCAGGAAGTCTCAAGAAACGACGAGAAAGGGTTGAGAGAAGGAAGCAATTGATATTGAGACCCTCACTTGTCTTGTCAAGAGATTAACCGATGAAATGTCCAAACTCAAACAACGTAAAATGAACACATTTGCAAGTAGTCACCTGCCTAGGTAGTGATAGGAAAGCAACTCATCAAGCACTAGCCAGTTTGTTTCAAAATTGCAAAGAAGCCTATGTTCTACCTCGAATAGTGTGTAGATCCGAAATTTTGTTCTTTCCATGAAGAAAATCACCTTGAGAACTCTTTTTTAGGCTAAAAGTGAGTCACAAATGATTTCTACAGTTGTACACTTGATGTGAGAAGCAATATGCAAGAGCAACCGGAAGACACTGATGATGACGAAGAGGTTGCACTTGATGAGCCATCAAGCTCTGGGCATGTGGTGAACACATATCATTGCTCTCAAACAATGTCAAAGATAAACAGTTAGAAGTAGCCCTGAAAGAAAACTGATCGTTACAATTTCAGGAGTAAAGGGGCTCCCCTTACACTTGTGGAGATGCAAGAAAATATCAGACTGCTGATAAGGAAGGTCAATCTACTGGTCGCCCCAAAGTAGAAAATGCAAGGCAAGTCCGAGAAGACAATGACAAACAAAAGCTCATCCATGAGCCACAAGTTGCAAAACACTCCGCTAAACAACACAAACACTCATTCTACCTTGGACACCTCAGTGAGTCTACCACCTATGGATTACAACATTGTTGATGACATGAAGAAAACATGAGCAAACATTAGTTTTTTCAAGTTGGCAAAGATCTAGATTTAGTGAGATATCCTGCTGCATGCATTGGGACAAACAATGAAAGACAGTACAACCCTTACCAGCAAGGGAGCAAGCACACCTGCCGGATCACTTTCCACTGTGCTCAATACACTCTGGATGGAAGACGAAAACTCAGGCTACCCTGCATTCCTACTTTCATTTAAAGTTTTCAACTGCAATGTTCACAACTGTTTGGTTGATTCTGGCACCCACCAACATCATCCCCCTCTCCATTACTAAGAAGATCAATGCAAAATGGAACGATACATCTGCATGAATCATCCAACTTGATTGAACATCGATACCAACTATTGGTGAACTGCGAGAGGTAATCATATGACTATCCCATGACAGTCGAGTCCACCAATGCATCAACATAGTTGTTGTGTACATACTAGAAGCATATGGTCTATTACTCAATAGAGACTGGTCCAACAAGCTAGATGGATATTTTTCTATAGACTAGTCTCACATGTGGCTTCTATACAAGGACAAGTGCAACCAAATATGGGTAGAATCTAAGAGGTACATGAAACATAATGTCACTCCCCTCAATGTTGAGAATGAACTGTTGGCCTTCGCAGAACACATGTTTGGCAATTTCCTCCTTGAGACAACCTTGGGGTGTTATCCTTCATGGTCAGCTCCAACCCCACTAGACACGTAGTTGGGACTCCTTCCTTGCCCAACTAATGGTCATGAAAATTGTACAACACATTGTACCAATAGTAGCAGTAGTAGTAGCAACAATAGTAGCAGTAGTACTAGCACATCAAACAGTCCATGTACAAACGAGTTGTGAGCCATGTACCTTGACGGATCCAAGACACAGGACAACTCAGGAGCCAGGTGTGTTCTAATCGACCCTCCAACAAGAAGCATCTGGTATCAAGTCACTTGGAGTTTGAGTTCGCCAACAATGCAGCATAATATGAAGCACTCGTGTTGGGATTGTAGAAAGCCATCAACTTCAACGTGGTCATACTCAAAGTGGTAGCTGATTGAGAGATAGTGGTACGAAAGGTAAGTAACATCATTCACTATTTATCATGCGTCTCAAAAGTTACCAACAAGAGGTATGGCAACTAATCTCAAACTTCCAAGAATTTAATATCATTTTTGTATCACGTACGTGTAATGCAGCTACCAATGAAATGGAAAATGCAGCCTCGAGAATGTCACCGATTAGGGATAGATTTACTATAGAAATTTTGTACAAACCTTTTATCCTGGAAAACATAACTAACTTACACATGTTTAATGATGATCAATAGATACCACATTTTATGGCCAATGTTGACATCTTCAAAGATGCAACAATAGATGATGATGAGCACGAGCGCTCTTTACAGCGGAAGCTAGTAACATGAAAGGCCACATTATCAAAAAAGTTGTGGCATCATTGGAAAAGCTATATGACTTGCAAGAATGGTTCCAAGGGCCAAGGAACAACAAGACCCATAGTTCCACCATGAGGCACGAAATGATAAACCTGGGAACAAAATAGGATCCAAAATTTGTCAATCTTGGTACATGTTGTACACAACAAGAGTGGCAGGCCTATATTCGCTTGTGCAAACAATACTATGATGTGTTTGTGTGGACGTATGATGATCTAAAAACTTATGACATGTGGATCATCTAGCATATCATCCCAATCAAAGAAGGGTGCAAGTAATATCAACAGAAGCTGAGGAAATTACATCCGTTGCTTGAAACCCTCATACAGAAAGAGCTTACTAAGCTATTGGATGCACAGATCATATACAAAGTTTGACATTCCACATGGGCCTCCAACCTTGTTCTTGTATGAAATAAGTGCAGGGGAATCCGCTTGTGTGTCAATTTATGGAAAGTAAACCATGCCTCGGAAAAAGACAACTACCTTGTGTCGTCCATGGACCATATTTTGCACAAAATATCTGCGGCACAGATTTTTTCTCTCCTTGATGGTTTCTCAAGATACAATCAGGTTCTGGTAGCAAAACCTGACAGACTCAAAACTACTTTCCATACCAAGTGGGGTACGTTTTCTTATAGATGAATGATGTTTGGTCTTGTAAATGTAGGCACAACATTTTAGCGCGCTATGGACATCACCTTTTGTGGACTCATTGGATAGAGTGTGGTGATACCTCGATGATGTGATTGTGTTCTCAAGAAGATGAGAAGACCACATACGCGATGTCGGAGATACAAATATTTCCTTGAATCCCAAAAAGAGTGTATTTGTCGTGTCGGAGGTGAACCTCCTTGGACACATTATTGCCAAGAGTGGGATCAAGGTGGGTCTAGACTCGGTGCAAGCCATTACACAGATTCCTTACCCTGTCGACAAGAAAGCCATGCAATCCTTCTTGGGCAAGATAAACTTCCTCTAGAATTTCATCTCGGATTATGCGCAGATAGTTAAGCCCATGCAGGACATGATCAAGAAAGATGTGTTTTACAGTTGGGGTAAGAAGGAAAAGTGTTCATTCGCGCAGATCAAGCAGGCCATTGCAGAAGCACCTGCGCTTTACAACCCATATTTCAAGAAAGATTTCCTACTATACACCTTTGCTTCTGATAACTCACTAGATGTAGTACTCACTTAGAAGGAAGAAGCTAATGATGAACATCCCATCATTTTTCATGAGTGAAAGCATGCAGGGACTAGAGCTCAACTACCCCACCATTGACAAGCAAGACTATACAGTTTACAAGGCAGAAAAATGCTTCAGGCCCTACTTGTTGAAGAACTATTGAATAGCCTTCATCCCCCACTCAGTAGTTTGCACATTGCTTGTACAACAAGAACTGGGTGAATGACATGTGAACTAGATGATATACATGCAATAATATGATCTTGAAATAAATCCAGTTCACATGATCAAAGGACACGGGCTCTGCAAACTTGAAGTTGAAGCAGTGCACGCTCTAGAGAACGAATAAGAGATCATCAGTTGGGAGTAGGAGATTGATATGTATGACATAAGGCGAGTAACACCCACTGAAGACAAAACCTCCTGGTACACAGATGTTTGCTAGTACCTTGAGCACGACACCATACCCTCTCACTTTTCTATCAGACATAAGAGGGCATTGCACCTAAAAGCCTTAGCATTAGTCAATGCACAGAGTGCTTTACATAAATCACAATAATGGAGTTTTTATCAGGTACCTGGAGGCACATGAATCAGAGAATTTACTTCAATATTTGCATGACAGACCCATCGGTGGTCACTTTGCGGGAAATACCACTACACACAAGTGTATGCGAGCTGGTTTTTACTGTCCCAAATTATTCGAGGATGCACCTGCTTATGCCCGCAAGTGCCCAGTTTGTTAGCGATGCACAGACAAAACACGAAGATTGGTAGCCCCATTGCAGCCTGTTGTAGTGACCGAACCATTCCAACAATGGGATTTGGACATCATTGGGGAAATTTTCCCTCATTCGTCAAAACAACAACTCTATATACTAATAGTGGCTGACTACTTCACGCGGTGGAAAAAAGTAGTTATGCTCAAACAAGTGAATGACCAGGAGGTCATCAGGTTCCTCTAGTAGAACATCCTCTCACATTTCGGTGTTCTGGTTTCACTTGTTTTTTAATATGAAACTTATTTTTGTCTTTGAAACTCTATGAATTTTCATTACATAATCGTATTGTACTAACGCATTCAGCTAACTACTACCCGCAAGGAAATGGTCTAGTGGAATCCACGAATAAAAACCTCATCTGTATACTCAAAAGTACCAGTTTATCTGAGTAGCGTAACTAGCATACCAACCTGATGAATGCATTATGGGCTAACCGTGTAACACCCAAGCCCTCTCTGAATACCTCATCGTACTTCCTGGTTTATGGTAAAGAAGCTATCCTTCTGCAAAATATCTACTTGCCTGCACTTCAACTTTCCCAGGAATCCCAAGGCAAGCCTTGAGAGCTAGTTCAACATAGGATGGATGCTCTCTATAAGCTTTAGGTAGAACAGAGAAAAGCAAAAGGAAAATTTACACTCCACCAGAACTGTATCAAGAGATGGTCCGATAAGAAGTTTGCGTGGAAATCTAACTTCGATGTTGGTGACTTAGTTCTGAAATGGGATAACCCCCATGAAGACAAAGGCAAACATACGAAGTTCCAGTCCTTGTGGATTGGTCCATATATAGTCCCCGAGAACCTTGGCCCACACACGTATCATTTTCATTCACTTGACGGGAGGATTGACAAACTTCCTGTCAACGGCTAAGATCTCAAGCATTATTTTCAGTAGGTCAGACCACACCCGTGCCATGTACTTAGTTTGCTTGTTGCTTGTTTCTTTCATCTTGTTTGTTTCGCTTATTATCTTTATTCTTTCTTTGTTTGATTCTGCTTACTATTTTTGTTCACATTCATTTTGTTTGTTTGATATATTACTATTTTTGTTTCCAGAAATAAGTGCTGCCAACTAATATGTTCTAGCTTCTGAATAGAGTATGTGGATGAAATTTGAGAAAACTCGTGACACTACAGCACTTGGCTAGTCTTATGCGCATCTTGTCTGTGCTTGGTTATAACTTTCGGCTGATGAAGTCTTGACGAAAAATATGAACCGTTTGCAAGGGAATTTTTGGTCCAAGCATGAACCTATGCCCACATTGGGAAGCCCCATGCTTATACTCAAACTTCTGCTCTGTGTGTTCAATTTCATCCAACTAGTAGAAATAGAGAAGGGGAAAATCTAAATGAGTAAACCTATGTCAAAGGTCTTACATGCTTCTCTGAAGGAACAACCTCTTCTTCTCCCAATAAGACGGGATCCCTCTTCCACCCCAAAAATAAATAATTATTCACAATCCTCTTGAGAAAAATACAAAGGCGAAATAAGAGAAAGGCTTCCTGCGCAGAGAGGTGAAGCATGCAACTCTACTGGGGTACTGACCAGGCTCGCTGGAAGTGGAGCAATGTGTGTGTTTCTGCTTGACTCTGCAGGGGTACTGTCCAAGCTTGCTAGCAACGGAGCAACATCAAAGATGAAAACTTACACTTTGAAAATCTTCAACTCCTGAGCTAAACTACTCTTCCTGGATTTGAAACACTATGATCAAGTTGAACTTTTGATTGTGTTTGATTGAGTGGGCTAAGGGTAAGCTATGTATGTCCATGGTGTAAGTAGGGAAGCTAAAGTAACCTACACAATGATTCAATACTCTACAAAATACCAAGGCCTTGTGCTAGCAATGAACTGAAATAGAGAAACTGGAGTTCTACCAGTGTGTCACCAAGTGTTGTAGTAGCTACAACCACTCTCTAAAACTTTGGCCTACACCCAATTTTGGAGCCGCCCTTGAGAGTTTCACTTGATGACTGCACACACTTGGGTTGACTCCATGAGCTCGAGTGAGTCCTTGCATCTGCCTTGCTTGTTCATTTCATTCAATTTTATGTATGCTGGTGTCTAAGTCATGTTTGCAACCATATTTTGTTTATGATCAAAGTCTTCACTTCGTATGTGCTTGTTGTGTTCGCTATGAAAGCATCTATCACACTCACACATAGAGTCACATTCACTGTCATGCAAGCGTTGTCTCGATCAATGAACGATCAATCATGAGTGTAGTGCTTGTCACTTGCACCTTCGGTCAGTCTTGTTGAGCATGCGTGTTTGGCTGGTTTGAGTCATCTCGTTGCCAAGTTTGGAGAGTGTGTGTTTGCATAATCACCTATGCATCTTTTGCTCATTCACACACTTAGTCATTTTGATGAAAGTTCTGACGACCAAACTCCCCTCTGACTTTTGGACCATCACCCTGCCATTGACTCAATTGACTGGCACCCAGAACAGTGCAGAAGCATCAAGCAAGTCTTTTCAAGCTGCATTTCCCATAAGAAATTCAATCAACTTCCATGCTGACCACTCAGACAATCGGACCCGACAGTCACCTTGGGACTTACTCCCCTCAAAAATTGCGTAGAGGCCACTAACCTTACTCACTCAACTGACTGAGGAAATTGCATAGACAGGCCAGATAGACACCAAGTTCCCGTCCCTGTCTCGCTTAGAAAATTACACATTTTTTCCAGTCAGTCATCCCGATAGTCGACCAACTGCTCATCCCAGAAATTGCACAGTTTTCATGAGCAAGCTACTACCCAATAGTCTTCTCAACTTAGAAATTATGCAGAGATGATCAATAGGTCGCCCTCCCAGCCTTAGTGCAATTTCCCTCACCAACTGCTCCTAGCAGCAGACTGCGAGTTCCCTTTAGGAATTGTGCAGTTTCTGCTGCCAGTGACCTAACAAACAATTGTCAGTTCCCTCTGGGAATTGTGCAGTTTTGGTTGCCGGGCTCCCGGGCAGTTCCTCCCAAAAACTGCGTAATCTCTACCTGATGACCCTCCTTGCAGCCGGACCTGTTCCTCCAGAAAATTGCGCAAATTTGACCTTCCAACCCATGCTTCCCTCTCGTTCTGGAAACTACACAAATCATTCCTACCTTTCCTTCTTGCAGCCGAGGCTCTTCCTTGCAAAATTTGTGCAATTTTTCCTTCTAGCGGAGCCAAACCTCGTAGACGGTCATTGTTGACTTGGATTTCCCATCTCCATCACTCAGTGACTCTTGCATAGTTTTCATCAGTAATGCCTAGAGCCATCATCCCACTTCACAACCTTGCTACCCCTCCCGACCACTTGCATCCAAAATGATCATGTGTCATGGTAGACTAGGTGGTTTGAATTTGATGTCGTCTCTTCATGAGTGACTGCATGTATAGGTACACCAACAGTCATGGCGTGACAACGAATGGGATGAACAAAGGGAGCACATGCAGAAGGACAGGTTCACCACCAGACGAAAAAATGATGCATGTGAAGAGATGTGCTTGCAAATGGACGGACTAGCAAAGACGCAAGATGTTCTCACAATGGACGAATGGACGAACATGCACCTTTCATGAACAGATGAGCCTCTCAAGTATTCCAACATGCAAGCAAGGAACAACATGCTAAAGCTTCATCAAGTAAACCAAAGACCATTGAAGACTCCAGGCACTTCGTCATGCGAAGGTGAAGTTGTGACACACCATGAAGACATCCATCACCCAATAGCACTGTAGCTCAGCATACACTCCAACAACAACATGAGCGTACCAACATTGTCATGTTAAGTCATGTCATGAGTCATGTCACCCACATCTCTACTATGGGCTATGTTGTCAATCAATGTAACGAAACACTCAAGTCTAAGAGACCCAATTGTTGTACAAAGAGTCATTGAAGTCAAACAGTCATGAGGGTAGTCGAATAGCCACAAGGGTCAGTTTCACCCTTGGCTATAAATACCCCCTCATTTGTACATGCAAAGGAATTTTTCACCTCAACTCCTCCCACATAGCCAAGAGAGTCTATAATCTTTTCTTTGAGGAGTAAGTAGTCACTCCAACACCCTGCACTCAAGGTTAGTGATGTATGGTGTAACGATGTGTCTTGGAAGTTTCGTTTAATTCGAAAGCATTCTAACATGGAAACACGTTTTCACACATGTATTGTATCTGTTGTAAAACTAATCTTTAACACTTGTAATGCATGTTGCTTTAACTTGTGTTCTAAATTTGAACTATTTCGCTTGTTGTAATACATAATCTATTAATGGAAATGTGTTTTATATGTTGCTAATGATGTATTGCCTATGTAGACTACTCTCCTATACATTAGATAGATCCTTCACATAAAAATTGTTGTAAAAACCATTGCACTCGTTTGGACTCATCCGTTGAGTACTTCAGATGTTATCTTACCTTGTATTTTGTGACTGCTGCATTCGTGTGGACTACTCCTTCGAAAGTTATGCATGTCCTATTGTGTTGTGTGTTCCTAGTAAAGTTGGGACTTCATCCCAACCAACTTGGGACTCACTCTCACCATCTCCCTTTACAGCGAAAGAACCATTGACATGAGTACACTAGCATTCATCAGACACGTGAACCTCACTTCTCGAAGGCAAATTAGACCACTCTCCTTTGTTGACAGACAAGTTTGAGGCTAATCGTTAAGACAATGGTGATCAGGCCATCATACCGGATGGGAATCCCACACCAAATGGTGTGAGGTATAGTTTGGACTTCATACTAGGGTGATCCCCTGAATGTTGGTGGATCTAGTAGCATCAACAACTTCTGCTTATCATTTCCCTTGTCGAGTTATGGCTCATAATCAAAACATGCATCAGACTCAAAATATTTTACCTCAGCCACCAATGGTTGCTTGGCATGACACTCATTTGTGTTGTGAGTGGGGCTCTTGTGGAACTCACACCATTTGCATGTGTCCTTCTTCGTCTTTGTGGTGCGATTCTTTGTTTGTAACTTTGATGGGTTGTCCTGGGCTGCTCCACATTGGTTCTATCCTTTGTTCTATAGTTTGGGGGTGCTTTTCCCCTACTTTTGATTCACAAATCCAAATTCACGCTTCTTTTGTTTAGATTTTTGTTCAATCTTGGCCACATATAAGTTTATTGCACCAAGCAAGGAGATGTCGAGGAACTCCATTTCTTCCTAATTTTTTTTTTTGTATACAACTATGGTACTTGAGCACCAGATGTCGCTCAGAGTCTTTTATACCTAGCTTTGTGCATAGATTATGAAAAATATTTGTGAAATGATGCACATCTTGATCCCTTTCTTGCCATAGTTTTGTCCATTACACGTACTTGTCCTGATAGCTTTCCATAGGGTAATATTATTCCTCAACATCATCATGAAAAGATTTCTAAAAGGGTGTGTCTATAAAAAAATATAGTTCCTCGACCCTTTTCTCACAATAAGTTTCTTATCAATCCTTGACATGGGGGTGGCCTTACATAGTGGAAAAGTAATATTTTCCATATCAGAGAAAGTATGGACCGAAAAATAACCTTCCAGCAGATTAAACCATTTATATAGCACATTTGCATATATTTGACCTTCAAAAATATGGATATCGAAATTAACTATACTTGAAGGGGGTGATGCCTTCAAACTGACTACTGGATAAAGATGTGTCGCACGTGGGTATCCTCTAAAGGATCTGGGAAAAATATTCTTCAGGAAATAGTTTGATAGGATCTCTTACTCCCTCATCTTTCTTTTCTTCTACTATGGTAGGTTGTCAGTGTTGGCAAGGGCAGTCTTGCAAAATCTCAACCAGTTCAAGTCCCAACTCTTTATATCTCGACTTCGTTGGGGACATGCATAGAGAAATAGAGAAAGAGAAGACCACTTTGATACCATTGATCCAAATTTATGAAGGAACACAATGAAATACAAATATAAACAGAAACATAGAGCTACAGTGAAAATAAAACTTCAATTTATTAATAACAGGGTACTGAAAATTGTGACATTCAGAATGGTAATAAGCTAGCTCAGGTGATGGTAGCTTATCTTTGAAAGAGGTGTGGTGGTTCCATGCCTTCGAAACTGTGTTACAATGAGGCTCGAAGGCCTATTTATTATTGAGAAATAATGGAGAATCCTAAACATCCAAAAACCTAACCCTAAGAGATGAAGTGCCAAATTTTTGTGGGCCTCGTTGGGGTAAATTGGTACATCAACTTCCCGAGTCGTAACTTGGGCATACGACCTTCATTTGATGGGTACGAAATCTTGTTAGAAATATCTATTTGAGGACTGACATTCAGCTACAAACTCCTATTGTTTGCTACAAGTTTTCTTGTTTTCCAAAAAAGCGTCATTTAGCGCCTCAAAATTGCTCTGGAATTTCAGCACCTGAAAAATTGCCAAAAATAGTAAAATTTGCTACAATTAAGGAAACTGAAAGAAACAATGTTGGGGGTCCAAGTGGAAGAGGCAAGTGGCCACTAATATCCACCTCTATCAATAAATTTCCAAGGTGTGCTTTACACCCACCATAAGGCTCAATGTATTTCAATTTAGTACATTGCTTAATGACATTCTTTTCGTAATAGGATTATCATAAAGTTAAACGGTTTTTGTGCTCACTACCCAATCATTAAGCATGCACAAGCGTTGGAAATTCTATGAACAAATATAGAAATTGACTTGGTCTCCTTTAAGAGAATAAAATGGAGAATAGATGCATCTTCTTATGGTGCTGCTATTTGTAATTTACACGTGGCCACATCAATTTGTTCTTCAAGGTTATAAATGGACCACAATAATTTAGAGACAAATTATAATATTTAACCATTAATGAAGAAATCATTTTAACAAAATTAACCATGCATTCTTTTCAAAGAATTTAGCAGAGTTAAATTATCTTTCTATGCACAAAAATTATGTAATAACTTATCCTTTTGTACACATGAATCATAGGCAATCTTTTTCAAGAAAATAACATGGTTAACTTTTCTACACAAAAATCATATACAAATACTTTTCAAGAAAATAACATGGTTAACTTTTCTGCCTAAGAGTCATATAAAAATATTTTTTAAGAAAATACCATAGTTAATTTTTCATTTTACAAAAAAAACCATGCAACCATCGTTTCAAGAGATTAACACAAGAAACATGTATATTTTTCGAAAATATTAACACAGTAAATTTATCTTTCTATCCACGAAATCATGAAGTATTTAAAAAAATAGACATAGTTAACCTATGTTTCTGCACACAAGAATTCATGGAAATTTTTCCAAGAATTTAATACAAAAAGAATTTAATTCAATGAGGTATGTCAATGATGATTTTTTTGATTCCCAATTCAATTCTTCTTCTATTGCTGCCATGATCTCCACGTCTTTTTGCTATCATTCACAAGCAATTATTGTCATTGAAAGTGATAGAAGAGTGATTATACAATAAGATTTCAGATATTTGTAATGATAATTTAGAAAACCATAACATATAAATTAGCAAGGAATTTAGACTTTTGTGATCCATAATATTGTTAGAGAAATTTCGGCGAAATCACATACAAAATCATTTGTTGACGCGTTTCGAACCAACCAGTGTGGTTCATCGTCAGGACAAGTTGAAGAACCGATCCAGCTTATAAATTAGCAATTACAATGCAGACTCTATCATCTTATAATTTATGGAAATGCATGAATTCTTAACGTGGATACTAGCGTCATCTCACTTAAATATTACAAATTCCAATGGATGCATAGTAGAGATGATAGGATTTTTCCGGTTAAAAGGCCTACATAATCCAACAGATTCAAACAAAGAAACAATTTCTATGAACTTTATGTAGTTTATAATTGTTTCTGGGCACCAAACAGTGTAGACTATGTCCATGTATTAATCAATAAAATATATTTTTTATTCCGTGTCCACGACATCTTGGATATGGTGATCGGGTGCTTTGTTAAGGCACTCCATGATGTGAAGTTACTGGTTCAATTGCCCGCCCTAATTGGGGTAATATATTGGACATGATGAAGATGTACTCCCACCAAGCTTACAAAAAAGAACATAGTTATGACACAAATGTTTCCAAACTCATATGGTGGTCCTAGAGATATTATAGCTTCATTATCTTTACATAAAGAGAATAAATAAATATAGATTTCAATCCTTTTTACAAATATTTGTACCATGTAACCCATCACTATAATGTATATGGTCTTAAACACCATTCTCATACATTCATAGTATCTCCTAGGCATTAAATTACATAAACAATTGTCAAAAAAACAACAAAATCAAATAAGGAATTCACACAATAAACTAGTTCAATTAGATATACATTAACTTTTGGAAATTTTACTAAAATTATATTTATAGTTACTTAATAAAATTCCACTTTAAATTCACTGAATCTCAAAATTATAGTCCTTTCATATGCTTTATTAAGAATTCAAAACAAAAAATATGACTGGTTTTTTCACACCCTTTATCTACTTATCTATACTTGTTGGTCTTAGTCATAACTAGGATTACATATAAGTTCACAAAAAAAACACAATAAAAGTTATATCAAATTTTGTATTGATCAACCTAGTTTTCTTTGCGTCCACATTCTCTATTCCTTCTATCATATGTTATCATCCTTCGTTTCCTTTCTTGTTTTTTGATTTTTATTTCTTTTTTCTCATCTATCTTCCTTCTATTCTCTACATTTTATTATTTTCATGTTTCCTCTTTTTATTCTTTAATTTCTTAATCTCCTTTCCTTTCATTGTCTTTATTTAATATAATTTTCTAACCAATTTCTCTCTCTTTCGATTTATGCTTCCCACTTTTCACCTACATGACCTTTCTCTATTATGCACCCTTTCATCTACTAGTTATATGTCTTCAAACTAAATGATGATTCTACTAGTTACTTATATGTCTTCAAACTAAATGCAACATCATCATTGTAGTTCTCTCCATCAATCTTCTTTACACATGAAAATTTAATGGTCTTTCACATGGTAAATATAATTGATAAATTGATAATGGTCCTCACCAATTAGATTAATGAAATCGAGAACTAAATAAATTTTAAAAATTATTCAACTAAACCCCTTCTTTGATGGATAACCCTGACATAACATGAACCATAAAATTGAGGAAAAAGATATGTGGGTGAGTATGAACCATAAAATTGAGGAAAAAGATAAGTGGGTGAGTTTCCATCTTGGTGAAAATAAAATAAGTGAACCAGAAATATTGTCATTGATGGAATCTAGGATCATCTAATCACTGGCATGGCATATTAGTAATTCCTTGATAAAATCATTAAAAAAAGAATTTCCATAATGTAAATCAAACGGATTACATCAAATTGACTAATAATTAATATTAATTTAATGTACATTAATTGATATAATGACTATATATTATCAATGGCCTAATATAGTTTAAGATTTAATTTTATATCAACCTTCTAAGTAACAAGAAAATCATGACCTCATGTTGATTCAATAATTTATAGACAGAAATTCAATTATCACTTTATGTGTATGTATATTATATATCGAAATGTTTATAAGCAAATTGTGTTTTTTTCCGTTTTAATCTCATGTTTTTATTTTTTATCTTTCGCTGATTTTGCACGTAATCAAATGAGTTTTATTTAAACCATTTAAATGTTTTTCATATGTTTGTTTTACGAATGATTTACTTATATTTAATTTACATTTGATATTTATAGAGATGTGAAAGATTTCATCTTTTCAAATCATTATATAAATGGAAATGATATATTTTTCAAGTTGAAAATCAAAATTTATTTTGCATTTTAATGCATGACAACTCATTTGGAATGTTTTGAAATTTTAACAACTTTATCATGGTGGATTATTTTGCAAAATATGGTAACATTGTTCATAAAAAGCTTAAAAAACTCATTTCTCTTAAATGGTGCTTTATTTCGATAACTTGGTCTTCTTTCTTTCTTTTTATCTATTAGGCAAAACAGGGAACATTGTTCATAAAAGTTTAAAGAACTCATCCTTATTAAATGGTGCTTCATTCCAATAAATTGTTCTTTTTTTCTTTCTTTCTTTCTTTGAAGAAATATTAAACTAATCTAAAGAAGATTATCCAACACTTATTTTGCAAACATTCATCTCAATTAGAATTACAAGAGTGCACTTCATGAAAAACCATTAATACATTCGTGGAAAAGTTAGAAGGGTTTTTACCTATGCTCGATTCAAAAGATATTTTTTCTATATATACTACTTATGGTAAAAAAAACAAGAAAAGAAATATAAGAGAAGGACAATGATTAGTTTAGCTCCTCCCCGGGTTAAGAATAGTTTATCATAACATTTGTTGGAGATAATTACTCTTAGTTACATTTAGTGAGCTTTTAGTTTCAAACGATTCACATACAATTTAAATTTAGGTATATTTAGTCATGTATGTGTGAGTTAGTATTATCATCTCTATTCTTAGTAATTTTAAGTGTATTTAATCATGTAGCATCAAGCAATTGAATCAATAAAATTTTTGGGGGAATTTGTCAACCTGAAAGGCATGGCTAGCCATTCAAAAAGACCCTCCTTTTATTTGAAGGCAATCTTCCACACATCAAAGGGTTCGATCAGTACCTGGTGATAATAGGACTTCAAATCAATCTTGTTGAAATATCTGGCCCCCTTGAGCTAGCCAGAAGGTCATCAATCCATGGGATTGTATATCTATTCTGGACAGTGATCTTGTTCAACGCCTGATAGTCAATACAGAGTCTCCAGGTCTCATCCTTATTCTGTACTAACTTGGTTGAGATCCCACACATCAATGAAATTGGCCTGACATGTCCTTTTTGCAACAACTCTTGAATTTTCCTATTGATTTCATTGTTCTCCATAACAGAGTGTCGACAGATCGGTCCATTGGGTAGCGACATGCCCGGGG
>APFE031543792.1:0-18550 GCA_000404065.3 Pinus taeda
TTTGCAGGTTTCTATGTTGGGAAAGCATAGATTGCAATGTCAAAAAATGTGTAGCAAATCTAGTGATGGCAGGCCTAATAATATCCTTGCCCCCAGTGTGTTTCCTCATGAGGCTCAAAATCAATGTATGATTGTAGATCAATTTTGTTATGCTTTTGGCATGATCTATGGTGTTTTTGACCCAATCTAATTTTCCAATATCCTCAAGCATGAGGTCTATGCAATGTGCAGCGCATGGGGTCCAAAAGATGTTCTTGTGTTTTTCCTCTAACAGTTTACCAGCAAGAACATAGTTAGAGGCATTACCTGTGATGATTTGAACAACATTAGCCACCCCCACCTCCTCAACAACCTGATCCAATAGATGAAACAACAAGTGGCCATCTTTTACCTTATCAGATGCATCAACTGATTTTAAGAACATGGTTCCCTGTGGGCAGAATACAAGAAAGTTTATGATGGTACGGTTTCTTTGATTAGTCCAACCATCTGACATGATGGTACACCCTGTTCTCGCCCATGAGTTCTTGAACTCTTGCAAATACTCATTAATGGATTGAATTTCTTTCTGCAAACGAAACCCCCTTAGCTCATGCATAGTAGGAACTTTGAAACCTTTTCCAGCAGCATGTATGGCATCAAACATAGGCTCATAATATGGTGAACGAGCAGCATTAAAGGGGATATCAGCATCATACCACCATCTAGCTATGTACTCACAAGCAGTCTCCCTCTATTCTTTCTTCTAATGGTCATCTAAAGTGGGCTGCATTTGAGTTTTACAAACTTCAGGACCATGTGCATCTGATGGAGAGGAGGGAGTGAAATAACTCTTGATAGTCACATCACCCTTTTTCATTCTACCCTTTCCCTTATCTTGAACAGAACCAAAAGAGGGAGGAACATATCGGAAAGGATTGGATGCATCGGTTTGAGGGATAGAGGAAGAACCCTCAAAATCATAATGGGGGTTGGCAGCCATCATTTTTTGTATCTCCCTCTTCCTCCCAATTTCAGCCTGTATGTCTTTTTGCCTACCCTTATCTTCTTTAAATTTCTCTATGCTGGCCAACAAATTCTTCCTAATCTCCCCAATTTCTGGTGAGGTACATGGGGTAATTTGGCCTCTAATCCCTGCCAGGTGTTGCTTCAGCCTATTAATGCCCCCTGGACCTTCCTTAATTTTCCTATGGCAAAATTTGCATTGCATTTGACTATCAACCATTTCAACATATGCCCAAGCAGGATATCTTGCTTTAGGTGCCATTTTTTGAATAGGAAATGAAAGCAAAAAAAGAAAAAAAGAAAAAAAAAAAAAAAGAAAAAAAACCTTGATTCAATGTTCATTTATTTGACAAAAAACACTCTCTAAGCTTTCTAGATATGCACCTAAAATTTACTAAGAAAAAATAGATTTATAGAGGTGAAAAAAATTACCAGGAGGCACAAATTGCCTCCTCAAGCTTGCTCCAAGAATCAGCTCCTCAATGCTGCTCCAAATGGCTTCCCAAGAAGCTCCTCACTCCAGCTACAATGCTCCTCCAATACTCCTCACTGCTGCTCCAAAACAAGCTCAAGAACTGCTCATTAACTCTCAAAGAAGACTCTCACTCAAATGCATAAGATTGCTGTGAGAGAATGAGAGCACTTGGGTGTGTTAAATAGGGTTTGAGAGGGGGATATGGACCCCAAAATACAATTTGCAAATTCATATAACAGTTTGGACTCCAAACTAACCACCAAAAAACATTTAAAATCCATTTAAAAATTGATTAAACGCTGAGTTAACGTCCCGCTGGCCGTTTCTTGTGACTCGGCCGAGTCATAACTGAAACGGTCTGTTTCGGCAGAGTCAGCCATGACTCGGCCGAGTCATTGAATGACTCGGCCTAGTCATGGCTGACTCGGCCGTCCGAACCGTTTCAGCCACCGTTTCGGATGGGAGGCTATTGACTCGGATCGACCCGACCGAGTCAATGTTGACTCAACCATTTTTTAAAACATTGGTTTGGGCAGATTCTACCTGGTTTAGGAGATATTAAAATAATTAATAGTTTTAATGGAGTTCCTAAGTCTAAACTTAGGAAAAATAAAATATTAATGGGTATTAATATAAAACTGGGATAGAAGGTTCTAAATGACATGGATCAAGCCAAATCTAATCTTAGCCGTTGATTAAAGATGTAATCTCGGTCGTTGAAGGACCAACAGGAAAACTATAAGAGGAGGCTTGAGGGCCAGTTGGAGAATACACCTGAGTGACCAGTCATTTGATTTTCTAGAGCGGGTTTTGCTAAGAAAAGTTGAATCAATGATCAGTTTGCAGCAAGGGGCAGTGAGCACTGGATAGAGAGGTAGAGATAGCGTCGAGAGACCAACGCAGAGGCATAGAGGTAGACGCAGAAGCCAGAGCAGGCACACACAGAGGCTAGTTGGGACAACACAGAGGCTAGAAGGGCCTGCATCATCCACGCAGAGGACAGCAGGAGTGACACAAAAGGCCATAGAGGTTGCGTAGTGCCTCAGAGGGTTGATGTAGAGGGTTTTGAGGCTGACACAATGCTTCAGTTGTGCTGGAGAGGGTTTCGTGGGGAAAATTTTCTGAATATATGCTTCCGAATAGAGAGTTGTCGCTGTCGGTTATTATTCTCTGTCAGGTGAGCCAGTTTGGCACCCAATTGTACTCAAGGATATATTGCATAATAAATAACCCTCATAATTGCTGCATGGTTTTCCCAAGTTGGGTTTTTTCGGGTACGAGTTGCCCAAAAATAACGGTGTCACTTGCGTGTTTGCTATTTCTTTCAACTATTGATTTGCAGATGGTTGAGACTGTATTGTGTTTATTTCGATGTTTATATGTTTAATGACTTGTTTGTAATTAACAAGTAGGAGAAATAAACCAGAAGAATACAGATAAAATTTCGAATGGTTAGACATAGAAATTTCAACACAATAGTCTCTTCTTGTCCAACAACTTCAACCCATCAACAATCCAAAAGTTTGACTTCCCAATGTCAGAACTTCGACCCCCAGTAGCAAAATTCTGGCCAAGCAACAGAACAAAAGTTTTGACCCTTCCAGCGGCTTAGCAGCTTCACACGTGTGTGTGTGTGAGAGAGAGAGAGAGAGTTTCAACTTCTCATGGTTGAGATGAAGACTCTTCTCCTTTCGCTAGCCTATTTCACTTTCTTCCTTGAATTTCACACCTTTTACTGCCCTAACAATTGCAGATCGAACTTGGTGAGTGAGTGTTCCAAATGAGGTCGAGTTGTTGCCTTTATATAGTAGTTTTTGCCCCTTAGTTTAGGCCAACTTGTCCAGTTTGAGGCCGACTTGGTGGAGGAGGCTTAGAAGACCTAATTTACATGAAAATAAATTTCTTTCTTGAGAAATAAATCCTAAGGGTTCTTTACATTATGACATGGACAATGACACTTGACATCTATCCTAGAAGCCTGCAATGGAGGTTTTGACCTATAAACAATTGACCCAATCATGAAACCCATGCTTTAATAACTCAATTTCTTTTAATAATAAAATTTCTTTTTCTTTCTTTGGATAAATACATTACATAATGAGTCAAGTACAATTATGAAGGCTGACACTAGTTACATTCTTCAAAAGGAGGAGAGGCAACAATTAACTGGTAAGTTAGATAGCGTTGCAGGGTAAGCTTGGTAAGTCGAATGAGCGAGTTAAGCATTGCATATTAGTCTATGTTTTAATATTGTTGATGTATTTTTCATTTTAGTTTTTTTTTTTAATATATAATTGTTTAAATTTTAATTGTTATTATACAAAATTGAGGGGGACATCTAGGTATCCCCCTTTTTAGGGGGGCACCCAAAAGCACCCCTTTTTGGGAAATACATGCACACACTGG
Source organism: Pinus taeda (assembly GCA_000404065.3). Taxonomy (NCBI): domain Eukaryota; kingdom Viridiplantae; phylum Streptophyta; class Pinopsida; order Pinales; family Pinaceae; genus Pinus; species Pinus taeda. The sequence continues at coordinate 3,887 of APFE031543792.1, forward strand.
GGAAATGCTACCCCATACGTCTGCCAACATCTCTCCAAAAGGGGGGCATGGGGAAATGTTTCGCCAGACATCCCCCTGTCGCAGGTGTGTGCATGCACCCCACCCTGGAGGATGCATCCCTGTGGAACACTGTAATTAAATAAGACATTTTGATATATTTAATATATACATTAGAATATATATCAGTAGAGCGTTATCATTAAAATAGAAATTATATTTATAATACAGTTTAAAGGCTTATGCTATAGATTTATAACTTGTATATTATATATGTTTTATTTTTATTTTTAAAATTTTTTTAATATTTTTTAATTTATATTATTGCCATTTCCTAATTCACATTTCCTGTAAATTGGGCAAAACTTAACAGTACAAGTTACTCGTATCCCCTTCTCCCTATCCTCCCATGTTCAGGAAACTTGTGCAACATTGCATGTCACTATATAATTTATATTTTAGTTATAAAATTTTGTGAATGTAGTCAGTTCAGGCCTTAATGAATTTAATTTCTTGGAAAATGGTAAAACTAGACCCGTTTGGAAACATAGTGTACAGTTTTTGGTCTGGGTTGTTTGTTTTTAGTTGTTCATAGGCTTACAAGTGGGCAGTCTTCAAAGTACAGTTCTATGCGATAAATCAAGCAGGGGTATTCTTGTAGGTCATGCTTCGCGGTTTAAAGTTGATGGTTTTTAAGGTCAAGGCTCTGAAATTTGAGAATGCCAACAAAATGGATAGAAATATATGATCCTAATATTTCATTTAAAAATTATTGGTGGGTTGACTTAATGGGCTGGACAATGTCTCTTACATTTTGAGACTGAAGTAATGAAGTTGTTATGACGGTGCTAAAAAGGCACTTATTATTCTGGTATTTCCATACAGGTTCTGTCACAATGTAACGTATTGCTAATGCTTGCTTGATCATAAATATTTATGCAGCCACAGGTAACACCGGAGAGTGGGTACTTCTGGCAAAGGTTGAGCCCTCAGTTGAGTTCACCAAGTCAACCATACTCCTTACGTGAGGCATTAGCTCAGGCACAATCATCCCGTATAGGAGCCTCCAGCAGAGCATTAAGGGAGAGTCTACACCCAATATTTAGGCAGAAGTTAGTAAGTATTTTTGTATCCTTTAAATAAAGCATTGACAGCAAGCTGCTTGTGAAATAACCTGCTTGGATGTCATTGAAGGTAATGCAGAGAATAAATATTCATCAATGTACTTTTCAGGAGCTTTGGGAGGAGAACATAAGTGCATCTGTAAGTCTCCAGATATTGGAGATCACTGAGAAGTTTTCGCGAGCGGCTGCAGATCATAGCATTGGGACTGACTATGGAAAGCTTGACTGTATTACAGCTATATTCATGGCTTTTCTTTCCCGCAGCCAACCACTGGTCTTTTGGAAAGCTTTTTTCCCTGTATTTAACAGTCTTTTTAATCTTCATGGTGCAACACTGATGGCAAGAGAGAATGATCGCTTCTTGAAGCAGGTGGCATTTCATCTACTTCGTCTTGCAGTTTTTCGTAATGATTCCATCCGAAAGAGGGCTGTTGTTGGCCTTCAAATTCTTGTGCGGGTAAGTTTCCTTGAGGATATATGTGGTCTTGCTGAGTGGGATAAAGAATTTAGAAAATAAATGTTCATTTGAAGAAACAATTTCTTGTTTCATTTCTGCTCTTTATTTAGTTGTTGGTGATTGTGTATTCTCTGTTTGCAGAATTCCTTCTACTATTTCCAGAATACTGCACGGTTGCGTGTTATGTTGACAATCACTTTGTCAGAATTGATGTCTGACATACAAGTTACTCAGATGAAATCTGATGGCTCCTTGGAGGAAAGTGGGGAAGCCCAACGTCTCAGGAAGTCACTGGACGAAATGGCAATGGAAGAGAGGAGTGGTGATCTTTTGAAAGGCTGTGGTCTTTCTGAGAATGCATTGGATGCTATCTCTGAGGGTTCTATACAGAATCATTGGTCATGGTCAGAAGTCAAGCAATTGTCTGTAACTCTTCTTCGTGCTCTAGATGCGGGAATTGAACACGCTCTCCTTGTAGGGAATCCATTTCTTTCACTGCTTTGATCAAGGTTATCTTGAATGCATCCATTAACTGAAATTAGAAAATAAAGGATTTTGTAATTTTTGATTTCAGGGTTCTATGATGTCAATAGACAGATATGCAGCAGCAGAGAGCTTTCATAGACTTGCTTGGGCTTATGCACACGTGCCAGATCTGCATATCATGTGGCTTCTTCATTTATGTGATGCTCATCAAGAGATGCAGTCTTGGGCAGAAGCTGCGCAATGCGCAGTGGCTGTTGCTGGGGTCATAATGCAGGTTAGACTCAATTTATTTTGATGTCCTTCATGTTTTTATTTAAAGGAGTAAAGAAACTCTGTAATGCATGCAATATCTAGCATTTTTACGACAGTCAAATCCAGGAGTGCCTACTAACAGCATACACTGCTTTATCAGAACAGTTTTGCATCTGGTGGTGGCAGCTTATATTTTTACAACACGTTTATTGTTTACAAATAATTTTTGTTAAATCTTAGAAGAAAACTGTGCTTGGACCGAAGTTAAAACTTCTACAATTTTATAAGCAATTGAACGTTTTTTTGCAGGCATTGGTAGGAAGAAATGATGCTGTCTGGGGAAAAGAACATGTAACAGCCTTGCGTAAGATTTGTCCAATGGTCAGTAGTGCAGTTATTGGGGAAGCATCTGCTGCAGAAGTTGAAGGTTATGGAGCATCAAAATTGACAGTTGACTCTGCTGTGAAATACTTACAGCTTGCAAATAAACTATTTTCTCAGGCTGAACTTCATCACTTTTGTGCGAGCATTCTTGAATTAATTATTCCAGTTTATAAAAACAGAAGAGCATTTGGGCAGTTGGCTAAGTGCCATACTTCTCTTACAACCATTTATGAATCGATCCTCGAGCAGGAATCGAGTCCCATACCCTTTACAAATGCTACCTACTATAGAGTTGGGTTTTATGGTGATAACTTTGGTAAGTTGGACAGGAAAGAATATATATACAGGGAGGCTCGGGATGTACGATTAGGTGATATAATGGAGAAGCTTAGTCATATTTATGAGTCAAGGTTGGATAGTGGCCAAACATTGCATGTAATTCCAGATTCTAGACAGGTAAATGCAGACGAGCTGCAGCCTGGAGTCAGCTACCTGCAGATAACTTCAGTTGACCCAGTTATGGAAGATGAAGATCTAGACAGTCGAAAGGAAAGGATCATTTCTCTTTCATCTGGAAGTTGTCGTGCTCGAGTTTTTGATCGCTTCCTGTTTGATACTCCATTTACTAAAAATGGGAAAACTCAAGGAGGGCTGGAAGACCAGTGGAAAAGACGTACTGTTTTGCAAACTGAGGGCTCCTTCCCAGCCCTTGTAAATCGACTTTTGGTTGTAAAGTCAGACTCCCGTGAGTTTTCTCCTATTGAAAACGCAATTGGAATGATAGAAACGAGGACTGCTGCACTAAGAAATGAACTAGAAGAACCTCGCAGCTCAGAGGGTGATCAGCTTCCACGGCTGCAAGGTCTACAAAGAATTCTTCAAGGCAGTGTTGCTGTGCAGGTAGCACAAGCTTCTATATATAAGATATTTCTTATCTTTTGAAATAGCAGAATGTGAAATAGCTGAACTGTTTTTTACGGTCCATATAATTGTCGGCTAATTCAAATTTTTTGGTTGATAGGTAAATAGTGGTGTTCTCGGTGTGTGTACGGCATTCTTATCTGGGGAACCTGCTACACGACTAAGGTCACAAGAGTTACAACAACTTATTGCTGCCCTGCTAGAATTCATGGCTGTCTGTAAACGAGCAATTCGGGTTCACTCTAGGCTGATTGGAGAGGAGGACCAGGATTTCCACACACAGCTTGTGAATGGGTTTCAGTCACTTACTGCTGAACTATCTCATTATATTCCGGCCATTCTTTCTGAGCTGTGATATTTGACCTGTATTTTTCTTGTATTGCATCTGATAAATTTTGTTTGCTTGTATTCTTTACCCGCTCTTTTTTATAGGATGGCTTTAGTGTTGCATTTATGCAATGCTTCCATCTTTAAAGCGGTTGTAAAATGGTGTATTATTTACCATTTTCTTGGTGTGTGCTTCACCAGAAAATACTTGTTTCTCACAGCTTGCCGTATATACATTTTTTTCTGGGTTTTATTGTCCCTGCTCTTTGTAAAGTTTATTTACAGGAATAATGGAAAGGTTTTATATTTGGTTTTCTGATTTTATTGTGGAGCAGTGACTTTTGGCCGGGATGTTGGATGTACCTGGATTTGGCGGAATCTGTCTGACACTTTTAGTTATACGGTATACCTATGAAGTTGTTGAGACTGTAGAAGTGGGGATACCACAAACCAATTAATTGTATGCTTAAATGCAGCTACAGTTGATATAAGATTATTTTTCGTGCATGGTCAGTTCATGTATCATTATCCAAAAAAAGTAAGTTTGCAATGACTTTCTTGATTACAGTCAACACATAATAGTTAACATGGACTATTAAATATCAAAGGCTAATATTCAGCTTACACATATTTGAGTGAATGCGTAGTTGATGATTCATCCAACCTGACTTTTCTTCCCTGATTGCTTGGGAGTATTTCTTCAGTGATGTTATTGGGGCTGCTTCGGAAATAGACAATTGTAATAACCGGGTAGCGTACTTTTAAGCTTTATTTTGCATCGATTTTGGTTTCAAAATCAATGTAGTTAACCATACTACAAAATCTCAGTATATCAGCTGAAGCTTGCGGAATGCCAAAATGCTCCATGTCTACAAGTATTAATGTGCAAAGCTTACTAATGGATATCATATTCTTGGCAAATTATTTCAAATTTAAAAAGAGAACAAGTTTTAAATGACCACATGTTTATTTCACAGCCCTCAACTGAGTAGCAGATGTGACTTCACAGACACGTAAGTTCACATCCTTGTTTTGTGCATCTCCCAATCTGATGAGGGAGTCTGAAATGATACCCTAGGAATGATGCCAAACTCAAGTAATGTGGAGATGGGGCTAGAATACTTGAGAAAAAGTTTCAATTGCAAAATTGTGTTCCAATATAATTTCAATTTATGAACTCTTTCAAAAAATCGCTAGATGGTAAATCCGAAGTTAATATCGCAAGCATGTAATAAGTCATTTCAAGTATCCCTAGGTGGTGATTTTGCTATTTTGAAATTAAGCAGGGATTTGACAAGTACTACCTCCGTGATTTGTCTTGGCACTAACATTTTGCCAGACATTTCTAAGATTTCCGAAGATGCTCAACATGCAGAAAGAATACTCGTTAACTGATCATTTTGTAGTTGGGTACAAGGATATTTCATTTATATTTGTTCAGTTACACAAATCTGAATCTCCTGGGAGATGAATTTAGTCGTTACTTTGAATAGAAAATGATTTAAAATAATTTTTAAGACCGTCTCTTGAAGTATGTTTAATGTGTATTATTTCCCGTAAGTACTTGGAGTTGTAGTTTGTAGTATTTTACTCGGATAATGGCTAAAATTAGCTTACCCACTTCTTCCTACCAGCTAATGGTTTGTTTGTTGAAATAGATCACCTTCGTCAGGGAAAATATTTATTTTCTGTTCTCATCCACACCTATTGTTCTTACAGAGTACGAATTGCCCTAATTTTGATGGCCAACTGTATAATAACTCTTGATAGGGTATTAGTCGGAAGCACAATTTAGAGGGTTCCAGTAATACAAATAAAATCGAAAGCACCAAAGAGAAAACTGGATACAATATACGATGCATAGATCAAATGAAGAAAAGGAAAGTGTTTTTCCCTTCAATTTAAATGCACAAATGGAAATGGCAATACCTCTTTGTGTAAAAAGAGGTGGTGTATAAATAAATGAAGTTCTTTGGAAACCACATTTTCCTCTAAATTGTGTTGAAGTCCATATTGGTGTTGTTGTTCATTCAGGTTTTAGATATAAATTCAGGACATTTAAAAGATTCATTTTAATTTCGGATCTACCAAGTATTTAGAGGGATCGAATCTCTTTTCACTCTAAAAGAGATTTGCACCTCAAGAGAATATATAGAGTTAAAATGGATCTAGGCTGGTCTTATTTTTAAAATGAAAATGTTTATTAATATAAACATATTTATTAGTGGAACTCAACTTGAAGAGAAAGGGAGGGAGAGCGAAACTACAGATGGATGGGGCCATTATCTATTACCAATACCGAGAAATCAGTTGGAATTCATATCAATCGAATGTGGATTTCTTGTTGGTCGAGTTGGCTGATCGATCCCCAGGCGAGGGTTTCCCATCCTCTTGTTGGTTGGCTAACTAGACCCTGAAGACTTGGGTTGGCTCACACAAGAATATAATGTTTCTACCTTAGTTGAGGAGTATTAGATTGATTTAAGAACAGAGAGTTAGATTGACCTTGATCCTTCTTAGCGTAAATCCCCACTCAATAATTTAGATTTATCCCCGATTGTTGAATGAGTTTCTTCTTGAAGGCCATTGATCTTATGTGGCCTTCATAATACCAATATATTTATAAATTACTAATTTTTTTTTTGGAAAAAAAATACAAAGAATTAATTTAGTCCAACATCTTCTAAATTGCCATTTTAATTTCATAAAATTTAAATTCAAAAATTATAGAAACCCATAAAATAATTAAACAATTGAAAAAGTATAAAAAAAAATTCAGCTCAAGAAAAAGAAAATGTTGGTGGAGATGATTTTGGACAAATAATAGGTACAATCATTCTAATTTTTATTGATCATTTTTTTCATCTGATAATATTAAATAAATTTATTTATTATTTATTAATAATCAAATCATGTTATAAATTAAAATAATGAAATAATTAAAATGAAATTTAATTTGAAAAATAAAAGAATTATGATTTTTTTTTTATTATTTTCTCCTTAATGATATGCTCTCGTGTAAATGAGAGCACAATTTTGGTGCAAAGACAATTATTGAAATATTGCAATCACAACTAATCTATTCAAAATCTATTGCCATTTTTAATTTATAAAATTATTTAAGTTTTCAAAATTTATAAAATATCATATCAAAATAAATTAAACAATGAAAAGTTATAAAAAATAAATTCATTCAAGAAAAATGAAAAGTTGTGGAAAGATGATTTTGGATAGATAATGTTATCATTCTATTTTATTGATCATTATTTTCATTGGATAATATCATATAAATTTATTTATTATTTCAATTAATTTTAATCAAATCATTTTAAATTAAAATATATGAATAAATTAAAATAAAATTTAACTTGAAAAAATATAAAAGAATTTATCAATTTTTTATCTTTATTTTATTCTCTCCTAAATGATATGCTCTAGTGTAAATGGAGAGCACATTTGGGTGCTAAGGACAATTGTTGAATATTGCAATCACATCTAATCTATCAAATCTATCTCTATCTTTCTAATCAGATGGTTAGTTGGATAGTTCAATAGCTATAAAACTTTCATATATCATTTGTGAATTTAGATTGTCTATGTGTATATAATTTGGATAGTTCCATTTATTATGTAGATATAAATTTAGAGGATTTATGTCAATTGTGAAATTTCTTATACAAATTTAATGTGAAAATTTCGGAATCTACACTCCAGAATTCTTACTGCAATCACTGGTTTATCATCTCCTAGTTGTTATTACATTCAACAAGTTATTTAATTTATAAACAATGATGAAAAACACTACTGCAAACTACATTGACATGCAATCATAAACTGAAATAGATATCAGACAAATACACAAGGGACAACATTATTTTTGGACAAACGACTCGGAAAATTTCAATGTGGGAAAATCGATGCAGCAACTCTGAGGGTTTTCTATTATTAAGCAGTAGCTCTAAATAGAACTCTGGATGCTCTCTCACCTATCCAGTTATAAAAATAAAATATCCTGGCAAAAACCTAAGTGAGATTACCTCACTCGACAAAATCCCTCTGATCCGGCAACTAGACTCGACAACAACTATGCTGCCCCTTCGCAGTAGCTGCGTGGAGCTCCATGGAGCACTTTGAGACTCTACGTTAGCTTTTCGTTGCCTCCTCTGCCTCTTGGAGCTCTGATGTCAGCGTTCTAAGCTAATCCTGCTGCTACCCGATTGAATTCAGACTTATACAGGAGGGAAACTCTTCCCCTATGCTGGCACTACGTCAAGCAATGCGTGGGCCCTCTTGGCACAACGTTAGCCTCCCTTGGTCTGCGCTGCCTCCTCTGGTGTATCTTTACCTCTCTTTGCTAAGTATTTAAGGTCCCGGAGAAATTCCTCCAACCCCAACTATCCCTGCCCCTCTGCTGCAATTCAGATCACCTGTTTGACTTTCTCAGCGAACCTCGCCGTAAAAAAAAACGCACTGACTAATCAATATGGTGTATCTCCAACTGACCCTCAAGCCTCCTCTTATATTTTTCCTGTTGATGAATCAATGGTCGAGATTAAGTCCCTAATCAACGTTTAAGATTTAAATAGACTTTATCCTTGTCACTTAGAGGTTTCTCACCCATATTATTATTATTATTATTTTATCTATTAGACTAACCTAAGTACCCACGGGGGATTTGAATCGGTGACTTATCGCAATGAGTGCTTTAACAGCGCACCCATTCACCGTCAATCCAAAGCCCCGTGGGCTCACCCATATTATTATTAAAACCCATTAATATTTTTATTTTCCTAAGTTTAGACTTAGGAACCTCTTTAAAAATATTAATTACTTTAATAACTCCTCATACGGATGTAATTTCTCCAAATGATTTCTAGGTCTTGGAGATCTCATGCGTTCTAGCTCCTCCACAAAATTTCAGAGCTAGAGCACATCTGATGCTACCCAAAATCAACACTCCTTTTTAGCGAGGAATGTGCTCTAGCAACACTTATCAATAGGAATATTACATTGATCCACTGCATTGGTCTTCTGTATTGCCTATGCTTGGTCTGTTGTCATTCATTAACTGCACTGTTGCATCCTATACTGTTGCCCATGACTCTGCCACTATCACTGCTACATCTGTATTGCACATCCCTCTCAAAATGTTGCATCATGTTGCCTATAACAATGCCACTGCTAACTGATGCACTGCAACTTAGTTACTGAGAAGTAAGTAATTGAAAATTCACCCAAAAACTGACTTGCTGGTCAATATGGATGTCTCGTGATGTTGAAGCTACCTCTGCTGCTACAACACTGCTACAATCTGCTTTGTGCCTCTCGCACTGCTACAACATCCACTCTGCTGCTTCAGACTTTGGCACTCTAGCTCTGCCATTGTTGTTCCATCACACCTCGCACCAACCAACATCCATCATTTTGCTAGTGTCGTTAAGGGTTCCCGTAGCCATATGCGATCCAAAAGTTTGGGCACCTCAAGGATCCTACCCTTGTGTAGTCCTCCCGACTACAACTCGATGTCGCCCCACCTCTTCTCCAAAGGTGCATGAACACTCATGGTGCAATCGTCATCCCCACCTTCCCTGTCAGCTTTCCCTGGAGCAGCCTTCCAGTGAAAAACCTCCTCCTTGCCCTTCTTATGGGGGCACTGAGTGGCGAAATGTCCAAGTTCCCCACACTTGAAGCATTTGACCTTGGATATATCTTTTTTCTTTCTTTTTTGTTGTCCTTGTTGTCCCGATGGTGTGAGAGTTGCATCGTCCCCCTCCTTCTTGACTCAGGCTCCTTTGTCACTACTCCCTGCCTTGGTCAACTTCCTGATCTCTTCCTATCGAATAGCTACGCACATTTCCTCCCAATAGGGAAAAGAAGCTCTGCCCAAGATACTTTGGACAAATGTCTCCCACTCTTCAGTGATTGCATTCATGGCAGTCCTGACCATGAATTCAAGATCTGGTGTAGACCCCACGGGAAGTTAGTTGGTCTCAAATCCCTTGCAACATGAGGAGGAAGGGATCGATCTTTTCTCCCTTCTGCATTTGGTACTCTCTCCACTGGTTCTCTAATAGCATCTTCGATTGAACGAAAGTCCCCTGGTACAAGGTGGTTAACGCCTCCCACATCTCCCTTGTTGTTTCCTTCTCAGCAATGTGTGGGACTACATGATCTTTGACCCCGTCTAGAATCATGCACTTGGCCTTCGCTGGGCCTCCTCATACTTCTTTAGTGGATCAGTGTCAACTAGAACAACAACTACCTTCAAAGCATAATCCTTGATGCGATGTTTGTCTAGGACTGCCAAGATCCTGGCCTTTAGATGATAAAATTGGATACTCCATCCAATCTATCCTAATTCCTCAATCCATTGATTGCCATCTCTACTAAGAAAAAATAGGACTGGTTCTCTTCTCCCTCTCCTGTTGCTAATCCAACAAGATTTGGATCTGTGAAAATTTTATCACTGTAGCAATTGATTTATTTTTCCTACTTATTCCACAATAAGTTATTTATGAAATTACTTCTATAAACATTAAAATAAATACTGCTACAAATATCACACCGTAATACAGAGACAAACATATACACAAGCATTAACACATTGACACAGATATTTTGGACAACAGTGCTCAGAAAAACTCAATGTGGGAAAACTGGTGCAACAAGGGAGGATTTTATTATTCAACAATTCTTTAGTACAACAGGGTGCCAAACTGGCTTACCCATAGAGAAATAATTCTCCAGCACTTCTCCCAATCCCAACGTTAGCCTGACTGACCTCTGCGTGGCTCTCAAACCCTCTACGTCAACGCCTGCTTGACTGTGTCATCCTTGGGCCTCTTTGTGTCACCCACGCAGTCACAACTAGTGACTGCGCAGTCTTATGTTGCCTCGGCGTTTTCCTGAAAAACCCTGCGTTTGTCTCTCCTGCGTCGGCACTGATCTCCAGTGGATGATCCCACCTCTCTGCTCTGTACTTGCTGCCTCTTGACTGCTCACCAGACCACTGGTTCAATTTCTTAGCCAACCCTGCTCCAGAAATTGGACTGACTAGTCTCCCTCAGTGTGTTCTCCAAGTGACTCTCAAGCCTCCTCTTATACTTTTCTCTTTGACAAATCAACGGCCGAGATTAAGTCCTTAATCAACGACTAAGATTAGATCTGGCTTGATCCATGATTTTTGGACCATTCTAACACAATTTTATATTAATTCACAGTAATATTTTATTTTCTCTAAGTTTAGACTTAGGGACTCCATTAAAAATATTAATTATTTTAATATCTCCCAAACCGTTTAGAATCTATGCAAACCTTTTCTGGGTATTGGAGATCTCATGTGCCTTAGCCTCTCCACCAATTTTCGTGGTTAAATCACATTTGATGCTATCCCAAATCAACACTCCCTCTTAGTGAGGATTGTGCTCTAGTAATACTTCTCACTGAGTATCAGCCTGATCATCCGACATCGATCCCTGCGCTGATGCTAAGCCTCCCTGCCCAACATCCTCTGCATTGCTGCATCCTGTACTATTGCCCATGGCTTTATAGATGCCATTGTTGCATCTGTACAACAACTCCCTCTGCATCCGTGATCTGATATTCACCCTATGAGTGACATCAGTTAAAGGTTTGTTGTTTAAAGGTATTTTAAACTCATGTGTTGGTGTGTGTTCTGTGTTATTGAAGCAACAGATTGATCAGATTGCCAATACACATACAATAGAATAGAAAGACAACCGAGAAATACAGTAAGCAAACACCAAGACACAAGATTTTTTAATAAGGAGTTCACCCTATTCTCTAGGGCTACACCTCCGGTCCAGCTCTCAGTGGTGGCCTTGTTTTATTGTGCTTTTAGGTAGAGAAATTACAATACAGGGACTCAATGTGAGTTCCACTAAAGCAGGTTTGCTTGGCAGGGTGGTTTTTGGATTCCCCAAGCCACTGGTGTACATAGACTCTTCTTCTTCCTACCAGCTCTGTGACCTTCTGGTCTATAGTGGCAAGAGCCCAATGTAGTGCTCAGCACAGACAGATTCCTCTATGGGATGGCTTGAATCACTCAAGCTCTCTCGTGCTTAACGCTGCCGCTGGTCAGCTCGGCCCTTTGTCTCTTATGCTTTTGCTTTACTATCTTCTTTCTCTATGTATTCTGTTGTCCTCTTGGGATTCTGGTCTTTCCTCGTCTCTCGGTCTGTTCTCCGATTTGACTTCACTATTTTCTTCGTTGTTCATGGCTTTCAGCCATTCGAACTCATGCCTATTCGGTTCCTCTTCCGCCTTTGTCGATTCACCTTTTGCAACTGCGCTTGGAGTTCCCTGTTCGACGTCAGCGTGAATGCTCAGGAAGTGGCCACATGTCCTCCTCTAAACAACGCCAGCCTACTTCGTCGGTCCGTTTCTTCAGTTACGTCATGGATGAAGTCTTTCCTCCACTGTGGCAGTCAAACAGATTCCAAATATTTACAAATCGCGACATATTCCCTCATCAATTCCACTTCCTCCATCGGGCTTAATCTCAACTGTTCGATCTGGGACCTCCAGATCCGACGCCATACGCACGTCCTGCGCAGTTGACTTGCTTGACCGATAACGCGCGATCAACGACGGTTTTCTCTCACCTCCACTTGCTATGTGTCGATCGTTGAGTGGGATCGCTCCACTCTCGTCCAAAACTGTTTACCGTTTGAGGGCACTCCGATCAATACCACTGGTTTCCAGAGTGCAGATCCTGCCTTTGCATGTCTAGCGCTTTTTTGTCTTTTTGGCCCGTGGTTCTCCAATTTGCCATGCCTCCGTGTGCTCGGGCTTCCCCCACTTCGCCCTGTTTGCCCAGCGAATCGCGCATCAAAATCCACCTCCTTTTCCCGATCCGGGGTTCCCAAGGGCTACTTTGACCTCCTACACAGTCTCCATGGGTCTCGGTCACCGTGCTTTGACCGAGGTCCTCGTCGTTCCATGCTGGCTGCCATTGTCACTGGTTCAGGGGTGTTTTTTATCACGATTCTGAATTCTTTAGAGATTTGCCCTGACCTGATATAGTCATGGTTTTTTGACAATCTTCTATGGATCCAATTCAGATCACAGCCTTCCCACTGAAGAAGCTTTTGGACCACCAAAAGTTGGTTTTTTTAAAGCATCGACTAAGTGAGAACACTGTTGTCTCACTTGTCCAATCTCAATCCACTTTGCACTGCTCGGCTTCGAACCTTTGAATCCAATTCTGATGTACTCAACATCTCCTCTGCGCGTCGTCCTCACCTTCCTGTTTAAGACTGTGTCTTCTTATAATTCATTAAGATATTTAGGTAGGTGGTCATCAATAGAAGGAAATTGACTTTGCTCTTTAGGATCTTCAATCATTGAAGGTTCAAACAATCTCATGCAATCTGCATTTATGACTGAGTAGATGTGCATGTAAGCTGGTAGATCAAGGTGAAAATCATTTTAACCAATCTTCTCAAGTATCCTAAAAGGTCCATACCTGATAAGCTTTAGCTTTTTACCTTCACCTTGCATTTTGTCCTTGCTGATATATAGCTAGACTTGGTCTCCAACTTGAAAACTATGCTCCATCCGATACTTGTCATGCCTAGCCTTGTATTTGGCTTGGCTCTTTTCCAGCTATTCCTGCACTGCCTGTTGGATCGCCTGGATCTGTTCAATGAACCTAGTTGCCTTGTCCACATTACTGTGTCCTTCAACCATGGTATCTTTACCAAAGACAAAATCCAAAGGAGACCTTGGTATGAAGCCAAAACTGGTCTCAAAATGAGATCTTTGTGTAGAAGAGTGTTTGGCCCTGTTGTAAGCATGCGGCACATAACACAAATGTTCATCTCAAAGTTAAGGGTGTTTGCTGCAATATCCCCTGAGTAACTGAATCACTGTCCTATTAACTACTTCTGTGTGGCCATCGGTTTGTGGATGAAACGCTGTGCTTTTCTTTAGTTGGGTGTCCATCAGTTCCCACAGACTCGACCAAAACTTTCCCACAAATCGGGTGTCTCGATCAGATACAATGGAAGTGGGTAATCCAAAATGAACCCATGTATGTTCAAAGAACAATTTTGCAGTTTGTTCAGCTGTAATCTGTTTATCACAACGTATCAAAATACATATTTCACTGAACTTATCTGCAACCACATATAGATAATCATGACCTTTCCTAGATTTAGGCAGACCTCCAACAAAATCCATGGAAACACTTTCCCAAGGGTGAGAAGGAATTGGTAAAGGAGTGTACAAGCCTAGTTTTCTATTGCTGGGCTTGCTTTTAGCACACATAGTACACCCTCTTATATATCTAGAAACTGTTTCATTCATTTTTGGCCAATAGCAAAATATTTGCAGCTGTACAACTGTTTTACTTACACCAAAGTGACCTGATATCAGAGAAGTGTGTGCCTCTCTAATTATCTTTAATCTCTCTGTTTGTGGAATGTAGAGTTTCCCACAATGGTATAAGAGTCAGTCCTTCACATGATAGTCCAATTCTTCTACCTTTTTTCCTTGACTCAAAGTTGCATATACATCTTTAAAGTCCATATCTTGAGCATATTGTTCTATGTAGCTTTCATGTAGCACATAATTATGCTTAAGTATGGTAAATGCATTTATAATGGGTCTAGATAACATGTCTGCAACCTTGTTATGTATGCCCTTTTTATATCTGATGACTAAATGAAACTGTTATAGAAAACCCATCCATCT
>APFE031543796.1:0-14988 GCA_000404065.3 Pinus taeda
ACCATAAGCGAGAGGAACTGGAACGCGTTCGTCCGGGCCCCGTCCGGTCCTCGACGGACATGTTGGTTCTTGCAGGTTGTTGTATCTATCCGAACGCCCTTGACCAATGCTCTCTCCCTCCATGTGAAGCCCTTCCCAAAACTTTGTTTCATATGGTTTAGTAATTAATTAACCAATACCCAATTCACATCCAAAACTAGGAACATGAGATGAATATTACTAACCTTCATTGTTGACTTGCTAAGAAACCAACACAACCAAAAAAATTACTTAGCTACTATATTTTTGTAATGTCGTTGACCTCTAGCTAGGTGATATTACACAATCCATAATACAAGTTTCATCAATTCACCAACGATTCTGTAGAACCTTGTAGTTTATGATTTATAATTTTCTATAATTGAACCTTGGATCACCACATTTATCCACTAGAAATTTTGTATGAATCTCACCCTAAGTTATAAACCGTAATACATAATTATTATATATTAAACCCCAACTTAATACTAGACTCCACTAGTAATTCAATTAATTCCCACTATAATTATCACCTAGTTTTTCAAATTGAAACCCAAAATTTGTATTTATTAGAAGAATGCATAATTTGTAAACAATTCACACACCATTGCACCCACTCTTATTACACAAACTTAGGGTTTAAATTGATTATAATAAAATTATGCATAATAAAATAATTCCCACATAATAAAATAATGGCAATTATGAATACCTATGAAAGTATTAATAAACCTAGAGCATTAACTAAACTTATAGTTTTATCAGAAGAAGCACATAAGCATATATAAATACATATGAAAATCAATAAATGCACACAAGTGCTCAAAATCCCAAACTAGGGTGTACAATGAAACTGCACGTAAATATCAAACTTGGTATGTAAACAAATTACCAATTAATTACAAAATTTTAAACACAAAACCCCCAAAATTAGGGTTTCTTCATAACATTCATAATGTAGAAAAGTAAATCACATGGATACTTTTATGCATAATTATTGATTGGATATAGGATCTCCAAATTCCACCCTCCCATAGGCTACATGGTCCATCAATTTCAACCACGAGTCACCCCTGAGCCAAGGATGCAACTCCACACACAAGAATAATAAAGAATAACGATATATCCATGACCAACGTGCCAACACAATAGACATGTTTAACATGTATTAGGACATCCTCTAGGTTAACAGCTAGGGTGCCAATCCACAACCATGCCACTCTAGGGCTCCAGGCACCCTCCAGGCCATCAAACCGGTAGAACTCTCAGCTGGTCTAGAACCCAACCTCAAGGCTTACCAACTAGTTTCTTTGGACTAAAGTCCAAAACCATGATACTCCTTAGAGTGATGATCATTATCAAAATGATATTGAATAATAATGTTCATGGAAAGTACACACACACACAAATATATATATTTATTCTCAATGAATGGCTCTTTTTTCCATGTGGTGATATTGAAGCCACATGGGCCCCAGGGACCTTTGTTAATGGAATCTATCATCAACACTTTGTTTCCCATCACCATGGAGTTGCACCACCCCTCATACTCTTACCATGGAGTGGCTTTATAGCTAGTATTTTTATTATTATTGAAATATTTACAAATTATATCATATTTAAAATTTGGGACCTCTGGCCACTTAACCAACACTCACACATATGATCGGTCATGTTGGCCCCATAATATATAACATATATTTATGGATATTCAGGCCACATATTATAAACATATAGGCACACAAGCCCGCAATATACATCCAACTCACCATCTTGATAACAAGTACATATGTCCACATTATAAATGGGTGGGGGTATTACATCAATCCTCCCTTATTTTATGCAATGTACTCAATACCTCGTATTCCACAAGCTAGATCTATTATGGAAATTCCATGTCTTCATGTATTGATTCATCCTAGAGCATATTCTACTTCCTAGTTCCATTTGCACATTGGCAAGATCTGAAGATCCTTGCCCCATGTTGATGAGCATACCATCTCCACATTCTCAACCTTGTTACAGATATAAGACATCAAACCCATATCAATAATGACATCTACAGTCAGTTCTCACATATATAAACACATATACAGACATATATATGGAAATATTTTTCTCTTTTCATCCAGGGTAGTAGCAATAAAATATACAATCATAACTAAATATGAATTATGAAGAAATAAATTTCATATAATGTGAAAAGCAAAAGTCAAAGATAGCTTTCAGATGCCCTAATCACAATCATGGATCCTAAAGATAACTTTATGAAAACAACTATCTATTCTTTGATGCTAGTTGTTTCATTTCCAAATTCCCTAACTCTTGTTGGTTCATATCATATAGGATTTCCATTTCACCATTCTTATCTTGTAGCTCACTCTTTAAAACTTATATCATGTTTTCTAGACTATTTTCATCTATCACTTCTCTTAGTGTCTCAATATATGTCTTAAAACATTATATATCTAGTTTTCCTTTCTCTATGTATCTTTCATTATTTTCATTTTGTTGGTGCACTTGAATGGACAAATCCATGTTTTCTTCCTCGTGCAATTTAGCAAGCTTGAACTTTTTCTAGTCATTATGCTTTTGTATTCCATTAGCTCCTAGAAATCCCTCTTCCTTTCATAAACCTTCATCTGCTCATCTTCTATATTTTCAAAATCATTTTGAGCTTCTCTTTCCTCTACTTCTTAGTGTTTATGCTCAAGTTCCAGAATTTGTCTCTCCAAATACCTACTAAATTGCCTATATTCTTCAGTGCGGTGATTAACCAAAGGTCAAACTTTATTTAATTCTATTGCCAAAGTTGTACCAAGTCTGTCATCAGTCGTTAACTTGTCACATACCTGCTACTTTGATCATTTCCATACATATTTTTTCATAAAGAGTAGCTTGTTTCTCTTGGCATCACACCTATAATGATTATCATATCCTACATACAAATCTAGTTAGAATATCTATTGTAGATATGCTACAACATGTATACAATCTTGTCAAATGATTTGTTAACATATTATAACCTGTTATGTCATTGTCATCCACTAGCACAAAATTTGTGAAAACCTAACATTAACATGTCATCAACCTATGACACACTTGTAGTAATCAATATGTAATCGTATGTGATAAACAAGTCACAAACATGCCATAGAACCTGCTATATAACATTTTACTCCCTCTGACCAATTCCTCTGTTGTAACCTGTAATGATTGTGTCATCTACCCCAAATAGTATCCTCTACTAATTCACCCAAAGTAGCATCCTCTTTCCTCTAGTTACTAGTTAGAGGAGTCTCCATGGGTTTACTACTCTCCATGTGGAACTTCTTGAGTATCGTGTTGGCATACTTTCCCTAAGACAAAAATAGTTCCTCATCACATTTCCATACTTCCATCCCCAAAAATTAGTGCATGAGCCCCAAGTCCTTCATTTTGAACTCTCTTGCAAGATATTCTTTGCAAGACTTGATCAGCTTTTCATCACCTGTCAGAATCAAATCGTCGACAGATAAAACAATAATCAACAATTAACCTTCAACCATAATATGGTAAATGATCTCATCTATTTCATTTTTTGTGAAGCCCAATTCGGTGAAATAGCTATCAATCCTGGTTTACCAAGCATGAGGTGATTTTTTCAGTGCATACAATGCTCACTTGAGTTGACACACATGTGACTCTCTATTGAAGGTCTCAAATCCTTAAGGATATTCAATATACACCTCTTCCTCAATCATGCTATTGAGGACTTTTGTCTTTACATCCATTTGATGTATTCCATCCCATCTGCACTATTAGTGTTAGAATGGACCTAATTTATGAGTACCTTGCAACAAGAGAAAATGTCTCATTGTAATCAATCCCCTCCACCTGAGAAAACCCTCTAGCCACAAACAACCCTCTACACACTACCATATGCTGCTTGCTTTACCTTGTAAATCCATATGGAACTCACCACTAACTTGTCTGCCAGTCTTGGGACCACATTCCAAACAATGTTCCTAACAATGGATTCATACTCCTCAACCATCGGATCAATCCAAACTAGTTTTTGCACTACTTCATTAAAATAGGATGGCTCAATATCTACACATTCGCTCATCACAGCCATGTAGCCATTGTACTTCTCCAGTGACTTCCTCTGCCTACGCTATGATGTGGGTGCTCCCACATTCTCTCTACGATCATGCGATAACCTATCAACCTCACTTTTTTGCTTTATGCCATCTATGGAAGACTCTATAGGAGTGAGTGTCTCCACTCCCTGCTCCTCTACATGTGGTTGCTCCACATCATCCTAAGCTTCCTCCTTACGAGCTAAAATCTCCTCAACCGCATGTAGATAAAGCTCCCTCTCAAGGGAACATCTCGTCGCCTTATCTGAATCAAATTTTACATCTTTGCGAACCACTATCATCCTATTACTTGGAAGGTACACTTGATAGTTTTGAGGTGTATCAGTGTACCCCACAAATATGCCCAACTTTGTTGTTAGCTCTAGATTTTTCCATGCATCTTCCGTAACATGGAAGTAAATGGATGAACCAAAGATTCTGAAGTGTGCCACATCTAGTTTCTTCCTTGAAAAATCCTCTTCCAACATACTGAGTCCTAAGAATTTGATGAGGGCTTATGTTTTGTAAATAAACAGGTGTGTTGCATGATTCAACCCATAAGTGTAATGGTAGGCCATGATCATGTAACATCGCCCATGCCACTCGAATAATAATATTTTTCTTCCTTTCAATCACCCCATTATGTTGTGGGTTATGAGATGCTATCAACACTCATCGAATCCCTACTGATGTATAGAAGTTTTTGAACTCATTTGACACATACTCTCCATCATTATCACTCCTGAGAACATTAACTTTCCTACCAGTATCTTTCTCAACAAGTTCTTTAAATTCAAAAACCTTAGAAAAAGTCTGATCTTTCTTCTACATGAAGAAGATCCAACTCTTACAAGAAAAATCATCATGAAAAATCACATAATACTTGTGCTTGTTCGTGGATGCTATCGAGAATGGTCCACACACATCTAAGTGAACTCGATTGAGGATCACCTATGCTCGATTGTCTTTTTCATGAAAGGAAGCTTTGGTGTGCTTTCCCAATGTACACCCTTTGCATGTGTCTACCTTCTCTAGTGTACATTTAGGAAGGCCAGTAGAAATTTGTTGTACGATATTCAAAGTGCCATGGTGCAAGTGAACCAACCTCCCGTGACACAACTCACTGGTATCTTGGCTTTGCACCTTCTCTGCTTTAGTGCTCAAGGAAACACAATATTATACCTCCAAATTGTAGAGGTTCTTCACTTGAACCCTTATCCTCTTCAACTATCCTGTGGCTATGTGACGAAGGAACGCCTTTCCCTTACAAAATATCACATCATAGCCTTTATCCTCCAACATGGAAACATAAACCAAGTTCTTCTTTAAACCAGTAACATACATAACATCTCACAAAGTGAGGGGAGAACTAGACTCCCTCTAAAAGGTAATTGTACCAATTCCAGTTGTGTTATACCTCCCATCACCACCCATCTCGATATGCATATGGAGATCCTTCTCCTCCAAGTTACTAAAGAGATATTTGTTACCGGTCATTTGGAAAGAAGCTCCACTGTCTAGGTACCACACACTACCCATCATCGATGACACCATACAAACAATGAGGGTAAAATCTAGTTCGAACTCTGAATCAAGAGCCTCACCTACCGCTCCTCTCGAGGTCTCCTTACCGGCCTTCTTATGCAGACACTTTGTGGCAAAATGTCCCACCTCGTGATAGTGAAAACACTTGATTTTCGTCATGTCCTTCTTCTGTTCACCCTAACAAGAACCAGATTTGGAATAGGATGACCTTCCCTTCCCTTTATTTTCCTTACCCGCTAAGGCACAATTATCCTCATCATCATGCTTTGATGATGATCCATCTTTGGAGTTCCGTCGAATCTCTTCTTGTACCAAGTTGGACCACAATCATTCCCACTCTAGTAGTTTCTCCCTCCCATTAACTACGTTCTAGTAACTATGCCAACTCTTGGGAAGTCCTAGAAGTGCTAGACTCACCATATCATATTTGGCAATAGTAATCCTAATGCTTCCAAGCTCATATCAACATTCGGTGAACTTGGTAAAGTACTTCAGAATAAAATCACCTTTCTCCATCTTGATCTTTCTAAGTTTTTCCTTCAGTGTCATCTTCCTATGGTCATTTCTATTTTGAAATAGGTCCGTCAATGCCTTCCACATTGCAAATGGAGTTTCCTTACCATGGAGATTCAAGAAAATATCATCTCAAACTCCTACAATAATCCTTCTCACTTTTCCCACACACTTTTTCCATTCAACGAGATCTTTAGCATCAGATGCTGGAGGTTTTAGAATATCATCATCTATGAATTCCTTTATCCTGTTGTCTTTCGATACCGCATCCATCATGTCCTTCCAATCTATGTAATTCGAGTTCCCCTCCAAGGCATACTCAAGTATCAAACTGTAGAATTCCATATTGTTGACTCTGAAGTATGAACCTGCAAATTCAATTTCACCCACACAACAAACTTGAATTATCCTCTTCTATAATGTTTTCACCTCTGTTAGCATGTAGATTTTTACTTGTAGATTCAGCAGCTTATGTGATATGCTAAAATATAATACATGAATTGATCTAGGTCGATATTGGTGGCAACCTACCTATTCCACTTGGACCCCAACACTGTCTCCTTCAATTTTCATTTTCCTTAATTGCAACACAATTTACTATTTTGGGCATTTTTTCGGTTCCTAAACTTCTAGAGCCGTTTTGAGGCCCTAAACAATGTTTTTAAGGAAAAATGAAGAGACCAAAAAAGTCCCAAATAGGATATTGGTTTGTTTTTGGCATCCTCTTTGAGATATTTGAAACGAGGGATTATTATAGCCAAACAGAGATTGTATGACAGAGATATGACCTAGGAAATCGATGTACCAATTTACCCAAATGTGGCCCATAGTTTTGGTGCTTAATCTCCTAGGGTTAGTGTTGGCTTAAGGGGGTCTGACCTTGTTTTAGAGTTTTTCACACCAACCAACAAAACCCTAATTGCTAGCCCTTTCAGAAACAACTTGTATAGCGCAGGCTACAGTCTCACTCGAAGCAATGTTGGGGGATGCTAGAACCAGGTTTCTACATCCGGAGACCATGTGATAAGTGATCTTAAGACTTTGCCGCTCAAATCTACCTTCGCACAGATCTGTATCCTTCTAGGGCCCTCTCCTGCAACTCTAAGAAAATGGCTTCTAAACCTTCGAGAAGGTATACATTCAAACTTTATAGACCCTAAAGAGGTTTTCTATCCAGTTTCACAAACGAAATAATAACCCTAGATATGCCTTCACGCTGATCTATCCAACTCATCTGAAATCCTAATAGAATTAACCCTTATCTTCGCGAAAATAGATAATTACTTAGTTCATCCATAAATATTATAGATTCAATAGGTTCGCACAACATTTATGCATTATTCCATAGAAAACATATCATTGAGCGACAAAACATAACATGAACCAAAATAAAAATAATACTCATAAGCCAGATAATTGTCCCAAAAATAGTCTTTATTAAGCTCAACGTTTAGTTTACAGACTTCTTCTACCCTACACACTCAGCTGCGGACTTACCAAGGCCTCCTATCCACTCAATTGTAGGAGCCTTCCCCTTTCGCATAAGTACAAGAAGCAAAGCCTTCCTCCCTTAGCACTTGTCCGGAAAAATCTCTATCCTAACTTACTTACTTTTCTACTACCTCTTAGACTCGCTATGACTCAAATATATATATATATATTTTCAATACAATACCACAGTCTACGGACCATGCGTGAGTCTCCAAAACTGACCTATCACTTACCCAATCAAGGGGTTAAATTCCCTTTGACTCCTATCTAGTTGTGCGTTTTGTATCCACATTTCGCGAAGACTTTATATCCTTTACAAAACTTTACAAAATTTGGTTAAACTAACCCCAAAACCGACCCTGGGGACCCTTTCCCAACAGGCCCCCAACAAAAACATGGCGACTCGCCCTCGAGTCACTCGGTTGGCACCTTGATCTTGCTGTGAAGGCTGCCTAAATCGACCTGTAATGTTGTAATATCAACGGAGCTCTGCATCACGTCTTGGTGCACTTCCTCTAGCAATTTTTCTGTCATGGGGCCTTCTACTTTTAAATGCATCATTTGTTGTGTCTACTGTATTTTCCTTAACTTTTCCTGAAGTGATAGAGTAAGCTAACAGAATTCCTCTATCCATGGTTGTGGTCTAGCCTTGAGAAGGCCCTCTTTTCTTTGTAGTTCTTCCATCTTTGACTCCAACTACTTGTCTACCTGCAATCACGCAAGGCATTGGACTGGCACTAAACTGCACACAGTCGCTCATACTTCATCATACTTGCATTATGTCTCCCAAATTTCTGTGCTGAGCTTCTGAAACTTTTTGTCCTTTTGCAAGGTCATCCATAAGTCCATGGCCTGATCAAATAACATCTCGTAGTTTGTGATTATGGTATCCAGTGTTCCCATGTTTTGTCGTGATCATTGCTCTGTGTTTCTCCTGGACCTCTGGCAGAGTGGTGGGTTGCAATTTCAGCTGTAGCTCTGAGGTCTTCATCTAAAAATTGAATGTAACTTTACCGATCTCATCCTTCGATGCATGGAACGTAGCAACCAATTCTCTAATTTTTGTTATAGCTGTGGCATCCTTTGGGATGTTCAACTTTGGAATTGACTTGCATGCATGCTTTATTGCTATCTCCAAGCTCTGACTTCGTGCTTGCATCTCCTTCTTTTATTTTAGTGCCTAAGCTTTCTTCGTGAACATATGCCCATTATTTACCTTATATTCACTAATCACTACAAGGGCGTGTTGCTCCATGATGCTTAGATCATATAAAATTCCCTGATGCAGCGCATGGAGGGATTTAAGTGGTAGCGCGGCCAAGTTCACCTCCATATCTTTAACAGTACTTAATACAACACAGTCTTCCACTGATTCTGTGCAAACAAACCCTTTTGGTAAAGGTATGACTCTAAGGCCTAGACTCTATTCCATATTTGCTACTGTCCCGCTCCCTTATGCCAGGCTCGCTTGCACTCCACTCACTTGAATCCTGCTAGTCCTAATTTGCAGCTCATGCAGATCCTTCTAGATGCTACCCATCATATGCATATATTGTTGTTGAAACTACTTCCATAACTATGTTGTGGTGTCTCTGACCTTGTCACCGATCTCATCGAGATCCCCTTCTATGACGACCATCAGATCAATGTGCATTTTCTTGTATGATTTATGCTTCTTTCTTGGCCCAACAGTGGTCTCCTTTTCACGCTTCTTCATTATGAAGGGAGTGCTCTACTCCTCTCCACCATCTCCTTCCTTCTCTGAGTGTTCTGGCTCATCTGTATTATGGGAAGCCTATTTTTCGACTTCCTCTATTCCAGTGCATTATGCCTCAGCATTCTCTTTCACAACACACTCTTTCTCAACACACTCTTTCTCTACAGCTACCTTAGCAGCAACATCTTTCACTTTCTATTTAGCTAATTCTCACGCTACATTTTGCGCTAATTCTTTATGCTTCTACGCAACTGATGTTTACACAACGGACTTGTCATCACCTTACTGGTACCTGCACCAAGGTATATGGTTACGTGCCACTCTGTTGGCCAACTTCCCACGATCTCTTGCACATCTGTCTCTGAGACCAAGTATGGAAGCTTGTACCATATATTCTTAGGGTCCTTCTGCACCCTGATTGATACATTGTGGAAATCAACCTTGAACTCCACAAAGGCCCTTAATTTCTCGAACAAGGTTGGGGACAACCTTGGCCACCAATTGACTAGCATCCTCAAATCCATCTCCATTAAGATCCAGAAAATATTTGACTCCTTAATCCTCTCCAGACCCTTTTTTTCCCACAGTGAAGCGAACATCACTGCTACTGGTAAATTTTCCGACTGTGGGGGAAACTAATTTCCCTCCGGAAATCTCCATGCTACTAATACAATTAACAACAGTAGCCACGCATCATGAAACAACTTATTGTCCTCCTAAGCTTCAAGACAGTTCGTGAGGAACTCCTTACACAAATACTTCACCCAGTTATATTGTACTCCTTTCGTACACTAGTAAACCAATGATACTACCTGCATTAGAACTTCCCCTGCGTGACATTTCCTCATAATTTTTCCTACAAGTATTTGGGCAACGAACTGTACCACCTAGTCTTGAATAGAGTGGATAGAATATCCGCACAACTTCTTCATGAGACCAAAATTCACCTTCATCTTATTTGCTAACTCCTTTTCTCCACTTTTCCCTACAAACTCGTTGGCAGGGTCCACCCCTTCGTAGGGCGGCTTTATAATATGATGGATGAGCATATTCATAATCAAGATGGGCTCCCCAAGCCATAGGCACCCATCATGCACCAACGCGAGCAGTTGGCACACACACTATGTTGATTATTGATCTGTTAAAATGCAGCACATAGAACATGTGTAGCAACGGAACCATTTTTTGGCTTAAGGGGGCCTGACCCAGGTTCATATTTTTTCACGCCAACCAACAAAACCATAACTGTTGTCCCTTTCGGCAACAACCTGCATAGCATAGGCTGCAGTCTCACCTGAAGTAGTATTGGGGGATGCTAGAACCAGGTTTCTGCATCCAGAGACCATGTGATAAGTGATCTTAAGCCTTTGTCACTCAGATCTACCTTTGTGCAGATCTATTTCCTTCTAGGGCCCACTACTCCAACTCTAAGGAAATGGCTTCTAGACCTTCACAAATGTCTATGATCAGAATTTATAGAGCCTAAAGAGGCAGTCTATCCACTTTCACACAATAAAAAAATAACCCTAGATCTGCCTTCACGTAGATCTATCCAATTCATCTGAAATCCTAAGAAAATTAACCCTTATCTTTGCAAAAACAGATAATTACATAGTTCATGCATAAATATTATAGATTCAATAGCTTCGCGTAGCATTTACACATTATTCTAGATAAAACATATGATTGAGTGACATAACATAACATGAAACAAAATAATAATAATACTCATAAACTAGATAATTGTCCCAAAAATAGTCTTTATTAACATCAGCATTCAGTTCACAGACTTTTCTAACCTGCGCACTCAATTGCAGGGGTCTTCGCAGTCAACTGCGAACTTATCAAGGCCTCATCTCCACTCAGCTACAAGAGCCTTCCCCTTTCGCCTAATTACAGGAAGCAGAGCCTTCCCCTTTCACCTAATTACAGGAAGCAGAGCCTTCCTTCCTTAGCACTTGTCTAGAACAATATCTATCCTGGCTTACATACTTGTCTACTACCTCTCGTTATGACTCAACTATATATAGCTTTTTTTAATACAATACCATGGTCCGCAGACCATGGGTGAGTCTCCAAAACCGACCAATCACTTACCCAAACAAGGGGCTAAATCCCCTTTGACTCCTATCTAGTTGAACGCTCTGTATCCACATTTTGTGGAGACTTTACATCCTTTACAAAAATTTTACAAAACTTGGTTAAACTAACCCCAAAACTGACCATGGGGAACCTATCCCAACAATTATGTTTTTGTATATTTAGGGTTTTCCATTGTTTCTCAATAATAGATAGGTATTGGAGCCTCATTGTAACATAGTTCAGAGGCATGTAGCCACCACATCTCTCCTTAGAGATAAGCTACCATCACATGAGCTAGTTTATTTCCATTCTGCTTGTAAGCATATTTCATTATTTGGATATTGATGAAATGAAGTGTTATTTATGATGCATTTTTGTAATTATGGTTCTATTGTAATATTTTGTGTTCCTATTTAAGTTCGGACCAGTGGTATTAGAGTGATCTACTCTTTCTCTATTTTTTTTGCATTTCCCTAATGAGGTCAGGGTATAAGGAGTTAGGGCTCGATCTAGTTGAACCTTTGCAAGACCAACCTCACAAACCCTGACAGCCTCCCATGGTGGAAGAAAAGAAAGACCTGGGCATAGGAGATCCTTTTAAAATATTGTTCAATAAAGCCCTCGAGCGATAGAGGTATGCGACGATGGATAACTTTTCCCAAGTCCTTTGATGTCTACCCACAGGCGACGCATCTTCATCCAGCACCACTATGGAGGTGCCACTCCTTTTAAGGTACAAGTTAACTTCGATATTACCATATTTGAGGGAAAAATAGATGCAGACGATGTAGATAAATGGTTGAATCTGTTGGAAGGATATTTTTTAGTTCATGACTATTCCAATCAGGAAAAGATTACTTTTTCGCTTCTCAAATCTATCCCACATGTCAAGGACTGGTAGGAAACCTACTATGAACAAAAGGAAGATCTAGAGGAGGGGGAACGCCTCTTCCACTCATAGATGTCAGAGAAGGGTTATTTGTTGCATTTCATTTTCAACAATGGGAGCCAAAAGAGCCTCATTTTAGCAGAGGTCATGAAGCGGCTAGGCCTACTGATCCAAACACATCCACAGTTGTGCACCATTGGGCGGCTTCAACAAGGACGAGATCTTCATGTCAGCTAGCAGTGTCATCTTCCGTACAACATCAACTCCTTCATGGATGAGGTATTGTGTGATATTGCTCCTCTCAAATTTTGTGATCTATTATTAGGTCAACAATACTTGTGGAAGCGACATGATGTATATGAATCTAGACCTCACTCTATGATTATTACTTTGGGCAATAAGTTGTACAGGATACCAGAGGTAGCCCTGCCTACCGTCATCTCTTTGATCACTGCAAAGAATTGTAGTAAGATAATTTTCAAGACCAAGAATTTATTTTTCCTTATGGTTCACCCTAAGGGAAAGAAGACGGACAGGGTTGTGGAGGAGTATAGGGACATTTTTGTGTCACCTAGAATGGTACCTCTGCACCGTCAGGTAAATCACACTATCGATCTGACTCCAGGGATGCCGCTACCCAATGGACCAATCTATTGACGCTCTGTTATGGAGAACGATAAGATCAAGAGGTAGATTCAGGATTTGTTGTAGATAAGGCACATCAAGCCAATCTCATCACCTTCTGGGAACCTGATTGTATTGGTAGAGAAGAAGGACGAGACATCAAGACTCTATATTGACTATCGGGCGCTAAACAAGAACAGTATCCAGAATAGGTAGCTAATTTCATCTATTGATGACCTTCTTGAGAGCTCAAGGGGGCCAAATATTTCAAAAATATTGACTTGAAGTCTGGTTATCACTAGGTGCCTATGGAACCCTCTGATGTGTGGAAGTCTACCTTAAAATCCAAGGATGTCCTTTTCAAATGGTTGGTCATGCCTTTTGGGTTGACGAATGACCCTCAAACCTTCATGAGATTGATCGACAACATTTTTCGACACATCACCAATGCATTCGTGGTGGTGTATTTAGATGACATCTTGATCTTCAGCCAAAGTTGGGAAGATCAGCTCCACCATATTTAATAGGTCCTTCAAACTTTGTGACAACACAAGTTGGGTGCCAAATTGGAGAAATTCACTTTTGGCATGAACCAGGTTTAATATCAGGGGTACATCATTAATTATCAAGGTGTGCCTATGGACCCAGCCAAGATACAAGTCATTCGAGGTTGGCCAACCCCAACCACTCTAAAAGAGCCCTGCACTTTCTGGGTCTTTCCAATTTCTACAGCAGGTTTGTGTTGGTGTTCGCTCATATATCTTGGCCACTAAGTCAAGTCACCAAGGGCTGGGCGAAAGATTTTTTTTTGGTATGAAACACAAGAGAAGGTGTTTTCCAAGTTGATGCATCACCTCTACTCTACACAAGTGCTCACATTACTAGACCTGCAACAACCATTTGAGATTTAGACAAATGCTTTCGACTATGCTATTGGTGTGGTTCTTACTCAACAAGGGCATCGAGTGGATTACCATAGTGAGACACTTTCAGGCACAGTCCAAAAGTATCCCACTTATGAAAAAGAAACGTATTCCATTATGCAAGCATATCGTGAATGGAAGAATTACATTATGGGGAAGGAAATGGTCATACACACAGACCACTAACCCCTATAGTTCATGCAGACACAAGGGAAGTTGCAGAATGATCACCAATAGAAATGGTCCACATACCTGCAAAAATTCCATTTGGAAATTAAGTAAAAGAAGGCCATCACCAATAATGTTAAAAATTGCCTCAGTCGACCATTAGTCATGGCGTTGATCATTGTGCTCGACTCCTGTGGGCAGGAGACTTCAGGGTTGCCACATCTCTACGAGAGTGATCCAGAATTCGAGAGCACATATCAGACACTCCTTGAAGGTAAGAAAGTTCCAAATTTTCACGTCCAGGATGCACTATTATGCCACGCGTGACACATCTGTGTTCCTTCAAGTGAGTGTGCTAAGATGATTTGGGAGGTGCACTACAGTTGGATCGTTAGACATCTTGGAGTAGAGAAAATAGTGGCATTACTGGAGAAGTATTTTTATTGGCTAAAACTTCGTTCAGATGTTGGGACGTACATTAAATCTTGCACTGTTTGTTCCATTTCTAAATCAACCATCAAGAAACAACACCTACTCATCTTCCTACTCCTATTCGACCTTGGGAATCCATCTCCATGGATTACATGTTGGGCCTTCCTTCTATTAAGGACAACAACAATTGTGTTTTCGTGGTTGCCAATAGATTCTCTAAGATGGCCATTATGGCGGCCTGCAAGAAGAGTATCACAATAGAGGCCACTGCTAAGATCTTCTTTAAGCGAGTGTGGGTACACTTTGGGATCCCACAGTCCATTGTCTCTGATCAGGACAACAAATTCCTGAGAGCATTTTGGTCAAGTCTTTGGTCAATGCTGGATACCAAACTCACTAAGTCCATGACTTTCCATCCCCAAACTAATGGCCAAACAAAATTCATCATCAGGATGATCATATACA
>APFE031543797.1:12379-33917 GCA_000404065.3 Pinus taeda
AGTAGAAATGAAAATTCATCTCTAGAGCAAGCCTTCAAGACCCAGATGTCCTTTGGAAGAGGAAGAGGTCAAGGCAGAAGAAACAAGAGAGGAAGAGGCAGAAGCCAAAACAGAGGTGGAAGGAACAACCCAGCAAATGCTCAAGGAAGAGGGAGCAATCTGAATTAGAACCAAGGCCAAGGCAATAGCCAACAAAGAGGACAACATCATGCTCAAGGACAAAGGTATGAAAAATCCAATGTTCAATGTTATTACTGCAAAAAATATGGGCACTATGCCAGTGAATGTAGGAAGAAACAACATGATATGAGTAATAGACCAAATGCCAATGTCACTAGAGAAACATCAGTCAAGATAATGTGTTGTTAGCTTGTAACATCGCTGAAACTAATAGTGAAGACATATGGTTTTTAGACTCAGGTTGCAGCAACCATATGACAGGAAACATAGCCTTGTTTTCTGCCTTAGATCAAAATGTGAAATCAGAAGTCACACTTGGGACTGATAGCAAAATTTATGTTATGGGAAAAGGAGAGGTAAAAATATTTACAAAGAAGGGTGAAAAGAAAACCATAGCAGATGTCTACTATGTCCCCGGAATGAGATGTAACCTCTTGAGTATTGGACAGCTTGTCCATAAAGGGTACAATGTTTTCTTTAAGAATGATGTATGCACCATCATGGATATAGCACCCAGCAAAAGATGTATTGCTGAAGTGAAGATGACAAGGAATAGGATGTTCCCTTTCAGAATAAGGGCAGATTTGAAAAACAAAGAAATGATTGCAGCAGTTACCCAAGAGGCTTTCCAAAGCGTGCCAAAGGATGAAAATTGGTTGTGGCACTTGAGATTTGGACATCTCAACTTTGGAGGTCTTAATTTGTTGAGCAGAAAAGGAATGGTAAGAGGATTACCATTGATAGAGAAACCTGACAGCCTTTGTGAAGGTTGCATCTTGGGGAAACAACACAGAGAAAGTTTTCCACGAGAGAAAAGCATAAGGGCAAAAGCACCCTTAGAGATTGTCCACTCAGATGTATGTGGACCGATGCAAACTCCATCACTAGCAGACAGCCAATATTTTCTAACTTTCATTGATGATTTTACTAGAAAGACTTGGGTCTATTTTCTTAAGAACAAAAGTGAAGTGTTTGAAAAATTCCGAAATTTCAAAGCACTTGTAGAGAACCAAAGTGGGCTGCATATCAAAGTCTTGAGAACTGACAGAGTAGGTGAGTATATCTCCAAAGAATTCCTACGGTTTTGTAGAGAAAATGGAATTCATAAGCAGTTTACAGCTAGGTACACCCCGCAGCAAAATGGAGTTGTTGAAAGGAAGAATAGGACCATAATGGATATGGCAAGGAGCATGTTGAAGGCAAAGCATTTGCCAAATGACTATTGGGTTGAAGTTGTAAATTGTGCAGCATATATTTTGAACAGGTGTCCTACAAAAGCAGTGATGAACAAGGTGTCGGAAGAAGCGTGGAGTGGAAGAAAGCAAGGATTCACCCACATGAGAGTTTTTGGATGTGTGGCCTATGCACACATTCTAGATCAGCTAAGGAGGAAGTTGGACAACAAAGGGGAGAAATGTATCTTCATTGGATACAGTGAGGAATCCAAAGCCTACAGGTTGTATATCCCATCTACCAAGAAGTTTTTCGTTAGCAGAGATGTTCAATTCATTGAAGAGGAATCTTGGGATGGAAGCATAGAGAAAACAGTGAATGTTAAAAATTGTTTGTCTCATGATGAAGATGATGAGGAGGTGGCTGAAATGCATCCCCAAACAGCAGTGCCAACACAAGGACAACAAGGGACACCATTGAGGATAAATGAGAGTGCTTCTCCAAGCACACCACAAGGAGGAAATTCAAGTGCGTCTTCAAGCACTTGCACACCAAATGAAAGAGGTAAGAAGTTTATAAATCTAAGTGATATTTATGATGAAAGAATGAATTCCTTGTTTGCCTTGTTTTGTGATGTTGATGATCCTATTCATTTCGAGGAAGCAATTAAAGATAAGAAATGGATAGAAGCTATGGATGAGGAGATGAATGCCATAGAAAGAAACAAAACATGGGATTTGGTTGAGCTACCAAAAGGTAGAGAAGTCATTGGAGTGAAATGGGTTTATAAAACCAAGAGCAATGCTGAAGGCAAGATAGAAAGGCACAAGGCAAGGCTGGTTGTCAAAGGGTACAAGCAACAGTATGGGAGAGATTATGAGGAGACTTTTGCACCGGTTGTAAGAATGGAAACCGTGAGAGAAGTGCTGTCCATAGCAGCACAAAAAAATGGAAAGTCTACCAAATGGACGTGAAGTTAGCGTTCCTAAATGGAGTGTTAAAGGAAGAGGTTTATGTTGAACAGCCTCTAGGCTATGAGAAGAAAGGTGAAGAGCACAAAGTGTGCAAATTGAAGAAAGCTCTTTATGGGCTGAAGCAAGCGCCAAGGCATGGTACAGCAGAATAGATTCATATCTATTGGATAATGAATTCGACAAGTGTGAAGGAGAACCCACCGTCTACATCAAAGAAAAAGATGGTAAAATTTTAATTGTTGTCTTATATGTTGATGATGTTATTTTTACAGGTAATGATGATCAGCTCATCAAGAATTTTAAATCAGTCATGAAGGAAGAATTTGAAATGACTGACATGGGTTTCTTGAGATACTTCTTAGGCATAGAAGTAGATCAAAATGAAAAAGGAATTTTTATCTCACAGGCAAGATATGTAAATCAAGTATTGAGCAGATTTAACATGCAAGAATGCAAGACAACGATCACTCCCACAGTGATGGGATTAAAACTCAGCAGAGAGGATAGTAGCAAGGATTTTGATCCTAGTTTGTACAAGAGTATTGTAGGCAACCTTATGTATTTAACAGCAACTAGGCCTGATATTATGTATGCTGTTAGTTTAATTTCCAGATTCATGGAGAGGCCAAGGCAGGCACATTGGCAGGCAGCAAAAATAATTTTAAGGTATGTGAAAGGTACCAAAATGTTTGGAATTTTATATAATGTCTCAGAACATTCAGATTTGGTTGGATACACTGATAGTGATTGGGCTGGAAGTGTTGATGATCGGAAAAGCACTTCTGGTTATGTTTTTCATATGGGTTCAAGAGCAATTTCATGGGCTTCTAAGAAGCAGTCCATTGTAGCATTGTCTGCAGCAGAGGCTGAATATGTGGCAGCTACAGCAGCAACATGTCAAGCAGTTTGGATGAGAAGGATGTTGAGGAGCTTAGGCCAAGAGTAGGCAAAAGCGACAATGATTTTTTGTGACAATAGCTCAGCTATTGCATTGTCAAAGAATTCATTGTTTCATAAGAGAACGAAACACATTGATACAAGGTTTCACTACATTAGAGAATTGGTGAACAATGGAGAAATTGCCCTAGAACATTGCAAGACTCAAGAACAGATTGCAGACATCTTGACAAAGCCATTGGATCAGAAAAGCTTTGAATTTTTAAGGAAGTGTCTGGGTATTACTGAATACCCAGCAGTTGAAATTAAAGGGGAGTTTTGAAATCTAATTTCAACTGCGCACCTCAAAACCACCGCAGCAAAACCACAAACCACCTTGATGCATCTCGGACCGCTTTTGCGTGAAGGCAGTTTTCGTACAACAAGAGCTCGATACAATATAGTGTTGATGCGTGGCTCTCCCCATACGTCACCATCTCTGACAATCTCGGGACGTAAAGTTCAACATAAAAGTGGCTCCCAATATCTCCGTCCGCCGTTCGATCTGCTCCATCAATCTCCGCCATCGATTGTCTCAACCTGCATATGGCCAACATTAAAAGCTTGGCGTGGAGTAAAATCAAGTTTCATTGACCATACCTTTTATTAATGAATTGTCATATGCATAGGTAGATATTTATGTTTTTTTTACAGCACTTAATGTTTGTTTTATGCTGGAGGTATGGGCAAGTCAACTATGTTTAAAAAAAAAAAAATGCTTTTGGTATATGTTTTTGTGAGAGTTGACATTTTGATAATCGCACACGCGAGAAGAAAGAGTTCGCAACAACGAGGATTGATGAACCAGAGGATTGCACAACAGTGCAAGGTTGAAGATCTGTATTAAAAAAAAGGAGGAAAGCATATGTATATGAGGGGGTTGAAATGTAATTTTCTTTTTGTGTTTTGTATTGCTCAAATGAAGCGGAGCAAGTGCGAATCAAAAATGACTGTGTGAATTTTACTTTTCAGATTGAAAAAGTTATGTAAGAAATTTTCACAGCTCAGGTAAGAATTTTTATTTTACAACACTAAACGTGAATGTAGATTTTACACAGCAGTGTAAAAATCAATTATAACAAAGGCAGAGTAGTTTTTGGTGAAAAGTTTTTGGATGAATCCCTCTCAGCAAAGAGGATGAATATGTATCAGTGATTTTTGTTTTAATGAATAGAAATCCTTTTCTAGGTATGTAATACTCTGTTCTTCAATCATTTTTTTTAAGCTTCCCTGTGCACAAAAGATCCTGTGGAGTAAAGGAAACAAAGCATTGCCTCTGTGTTTTATTTTTGTGTTTTTGGGATTTTACCAGAAAAATCCCCAACATATCCTTCTGTGTAAAGAGGACGAAAATGGAGCGTATGCTCGAGCCCTGTGCATATTGGAAAAGAAGACAACAATAGATCCTCAAACAAATACAAAGAGGCCACGGCATAACTCGAACAGTATTGAGAAATGGAGGAATGCCCTTTCTACTGTAGTAGACACAAGCGGCATTGACCTGAAGGTGTGTAACGGGTAAGAGCGCCCCTGCTTCTCCCTTCTTAGCTTTTAATTTGGTGGATTCATAATGATATCGATATCTTTTAGGCGTTCCTCATAGACAGAAATTTATTGTGGACATTATTCAGTGACGAAGAACTGCTTGTTGATGAGATCATTGAACAAGTTCTGAAAATAGTTCGCAGACCACTTCTAAATGTCGCTAAATATCTAACTGGCCTGTTTGAAAAAGTGAAGGATGTGGACCTCACAGTGTCACTGCAATGGCAAAGTGGGAAGCCCAGTATTGTGAGAATTGCGGGTCTTGGCGGAATTGGAAAAACAACCCTCGCCAAAGAATTATTCAATCGGGAGATGTCAAATTACGATCGATCTTGCTTCTTGTCTGATGTCAGGTCAGGAAATTTGCTTTCGCTGTAGAGTAACCTTCTAACCGTTTGAGTCTCTCGAATGTACATATAAACAACATTAATGAAGGTATGGGGGCCTTCAAAAGGCATATCTCTTTTTCTAAGCAGGCCCTCATAGTTTTAGACGATGTTGATCATATCAATCAACTAGATGCATTATTTTCTCCACTTAAAGATACTATTCATCCAAGAAGCTTAATTTTAATTACCACTCGCAATAAAGACGTGCTCACAAGCTCAGGGATCGCAGAGTCCTCTATTTACACGCTGAAAGGCCTAAATTGAGAGCACTCACAAGAACACTTTTGCTCCCATGCCTTTGCTCAACCCCGTCCTGAGTTGGGATTTGAGGACGTGGTGGAAAAGTTTTTGGATATCTGCAACGGGTTGCCCTTATCTCTTAAAGTGCTTGGAGCCCTTCTTTGTGGAAAATATCATTTAGAATATTGGAGTGTGCAATTGCACAAAACCTCCAAAATACTTCCCAGCGATATTCGAAGCACACTTAAAATTAGTTATGACGCCCTGGATAAAGAGGAAAAATAGATGTTCTTAGACATTTCCTGTTTTTTCATTGGAGAACACAGGGATACCGTCATCAGAATATTGGACGGATCCGGTTGGGAAGGATGGCTGGGACTTCGTAACCTAGAGAACAGATGCGTTGCCGAGGTCGACAGTGAAAACTGTATAAGAATGCACGACCAGGTTAGAGACCTTGGCAGAGATCTCGCAAAGGAAACTCCTGAGCTTCGCCTTTGCTGGTTGACTGACAACTTTCTTCATAATCTTTCTACGTGATCTCCTGTAAGTATTTTGTAGATTTCAATCGGCTTCAAAATAAAGTTGCGTTAATCCTTTGAATTTTTGAAGCATTACAACTTTACAAGATTGACCATCTTGTTTCTAATAGTTCGAGGTGATCAATTCATGTGCGTGGAATTAGCATGGTTCACAGAAATGTCTCTGAACAATCTCTGGAAACCCTTGCGGACAGCTTTAACCTAAGCAGCTTAAAGCTGCTTAGGGCTGAAGGTTATTTTGTTGAACGCCTATTCTGGGCTGGGCAGGTACCGCAACTAATATATCTATGCTGAGAGAATTGCTCGTACTCGTCCTTACCTTCCTGGATTTCACTAAAAACTTTACGAGTTTTATATATACATAAGGTGAACCACCTGCAAACACTGTGGCAACATGAATCTCAGGCAATCATTTCTTTTTTCTTTGAAACATATTTTTGTATTGTTTTTCTCCAAATTATAAAAATTGCTTGCACTTGAGAATTGTCTTAGCATACCAAAATGCTAGAATGTTCACATTTATAGTGTCAAACTCACTTTATTAATGTACATTGCAGTGACGTCTAGAATTGAGGGAATTGTATATTTGTGCTCCCCTTTCAAAAGTTCCAAAGTCTATTGGAACACTAAAGCACCTCCAAAAATTTGTCTTGTGCAAGAGTGACCTAGAAATTTTGCCAAATGAATTCTGTCATATCGATTCCTTAAAACACCTTGTATTAAAGTATTGTTGCAATCTGCAGGAGTTCCCAAACTCATTGGTGAACTCAAAAGCTCTTCAAAGTCTTGACTTGGGCAACTGTTTTGTTCTGCATACACTCCCACACTTGGTTGGGAATTTAAGAGGACTCCGAAGTCTTGACTTGAACGGGTGCTCTACTCTCCAAACGCTCCCAAACTTTGTTGGTAACTTGGCTGCACTCGAATGTCTTGAGTTAGGTGGGTGCTTCTCTCTGCAGAGGCTGCCTGGCTCGGTTGGGAACTTGATAGGTCTCCAAAGTCTTGACTTGGGCAGATGCTCTAGTTTGCAGAGACTCCCACGTTCGATTGGAAACTTGACGGGCATCCTAAGTTTACACTTAGGCGGGTGCTTCTCTCTGCAGATGCTTCCAGACTCCATTGGGAACTTGATCAGCCTGCAACGCTTTCATTTGAGTGGGTGTTGAGCCCTGCAAACACTCCGAGACTCAGTTGGGAATTTAGTGGGCCTCCAATATCTTGACTTGGGCGGGTGCTCTGCTCTGTAGATGCTCCTGGACATGGTTGGGAGGTTGAAAGGTCTCCAACGTCTTCACTTGGGAGGGTGCTCCGCTATGCAAATGCTCCCAGACTCGATTGGGGATTTGACGGGTCTCCAACGTCTCCATCTTGGCGGATGCTCCGCTATGCAAACCCTGCAGACACTTCCAGATTGGATCGGAATTTGAGGGGCCTCCAACGTCTTCACTTGGGCCAGTGCTTCGCTCTGCAGACGCCCCCAGAGTGGGTTGGCAACTTGACGAGCCTCCAACATCTTCACTTGGGTGGGTGTTCGTCTTTGCAGACGCTCCCAAACTCGGTAGGGAAGTTGAAGGGCCTCCAAAGTCTTTACTTGGGTGGGTGTTCTGCTCTGCAGACGTTACCAGACTCGGTTGAGAACTTGGGCCTTCAAACTCTTCGATTGGGTAGATTCTCCACTCCTCAGACTACCCAAACCTCTAAGAGTCCATTAGGAACTTGACGGGTTTCAAAAGTCTTCACTGGCCCGAGTGCAACACTATGCAAAGTCTCCCACGCTCCGTTGGAAACTTGATGGGACTCCAACGTTTTCACCTGGAAGAATATAGGAAGGGTGTTGCAATTTATAGATGCTACAGTTCAGCATTTTGAGGTCGTTGGAAATGCATGAGGTGTTTTAATGTCTTAAAAGGCAATGTCATACGTATTAAAAGCAATCAGCGGCACGCCTGGTTATTGCCTTGTAATGAATGGAATTTTTGCAATTTAGAGATGCTACAGTTGAGCATTTTGTGGTCATTGGAAATGGTTGATGTGTCTTCATGTCTTAAACAGAAATGTCGTAGGTATTAAATCAATCAGACGCACGCCCTATCATTGCCTTGTACTAAATGGATTTTTTTTTGTATTGGAGTATTTAATGTATCCATTCGTTTTGGTGATAATGTTGGCCACTCTTAAAGTAAATGTTTGCATATGTATATGTCGGATGATTTCTAAGATTAAAGTTAAATCTGTTAAATGCATGAAATAGTAAAGGGATTGTACCAGCTGATTCATGTGTGGGTCCACGGGCACCACCGCTGGCCTGTACACAAAGCTCCTCTCGATCCTCATGCGATATGGCATCCATTCAGTTAGCATTACTCTATTGTAGTGAGTAGTCTGCAGCTATTGCGTGAGGGATAGTTGATTGTCGTACTTTTGTTGTTTGAAGACTTTGAGAGTCGAGAGGTTTATTGAGTTTAGACATCCATTTTTATTTTTAGGGGCAATTCAGTTTAGTTTTGTTTTTTTTTGTTGAATGTCATAGTTTTGTTGTTTGAAGACTTTGAGAGTCGAGACATTTATTGAGTTTAGACATCCATCTTTTATTATTTTCAGGGGTAATTCAGTTCAGTTTGTTCTTTTTAAGAGAAGGTTCAAAATTATGTTTTAAATAAAAAAATTAATCTAGATTATAATAAAAAATAAATATGTTGTAAAATAATTAGAAGTAAAAAATTGATTTGATTATTGATCAAATATTTTAACTAATTAATATTGATATATATATTTAAAAATATATGTTATAATAAAAATCATTTTAATTTTCATAAATGTATATGTTATGTAAATATTTTAATGTCAATTGCTTTTATATTATAATAACATTTTAATTTTTATGTATATATAAAAATTTTAAGTTTTTATGTATATCTTTATGTAGCATTCAAAAATACAATTTCAACCATGAAAAATAACATATTGTATTTTACACTGAAGAAATTTGCACGCCAAATAAATTTGATCCCTCTCTATTTATGTTAAATCCATACTTTAAATGAATTTATGTTGGTTTAGTTTTATTGTGGGCAATGAAAACTACATCCTTATCATTGGAAATACCCATCTCCTTCTCTCCCATACATGTGCAGCTACTCATGTCACCATGTTGAGTTGTTGTCAAATATCTAGCCAAATTTACACACGGATAAATTTGATCCTCTCCGCTCATGTTAAATTCGTACTTAAAATAAATTTACGCTGATTTGATTTTATTGCACTTAGTGAAAACCACAGCAACCAATATTTTCAACCCTATAGGTCCATTAATACGCTCTAATTTATGCTAATTTGATTTTATTGCACACAGTGAAAACCAGGGAAACCAATATTTTCAACCCTATAGGTCCATTAATACACTCTAAGGACAGTGTGTCATGCCCATACATCCATCTCTTTCTCCTCCATGCACATGTGCTACTCTTTGTTAGAAAAATAGAGAGAGCAAGAGAAAGATTGTTCACACAACACAAAACACACGTGAAAACTAATACACTCTAAGGACAGTGTGTCATGCCCATACATCCATCTCTTTCTACTCCATGCACATGTGGTACTCTGAGTTAGAAAAATAGAAAGAACGAGAGAAAGATTGTTCACACAACACAAAACACACACTATCTTATTGATCTCACAGACATTACATATATAAGAATACATGAGCTTTCTAGATCTCATAATGGTGGATCTAGATTACTAAAAATAGCTAGTACACCTATTAACCTAGGAATTCACACAATACAACTCAGGCCAACTTCGAAGTCATGGAAGCATTACTTCCAACACCCTCCCTTAATGCTTAGATGTAGAAAATAAAAAAAATCCACATTATAACAATAAATAATTTTTTATCAGATTTGTTTGATATGGTCATCATCAACAACCACATCATATCATTATCAATGCCCACATCCACTCAGGAATCT
The DNA here is from genome assembly GCA_000404065.3 of Pinus taeda. Lineage (NCBI taxonomy): Eukaryota > Viridiplantae > Streptophyta > Pinopsida > Pinales > Pinaceae > Pinus > Pinus taeda. Next base: position 22,327 of record APFE031543797.1, read on the forward strand.
TGCAAACACTACTCTTTCACCACCACATATTTGAGCTGTCACTTATCTCCATTTAAAATGTAACGGCCTCCGACCATTGTTGATGAACACCCACATCATATCATCATCAACACCCACATCCACTTTGGAATCTTGCAAACACTGCTCTTTCACCACCACATATTCGAGCTATCACTTATCTCCATTTAAAACGTAATCGCCTCTGATCATTGTCACTTATCTCCATTTAAAACCTAACCGCCTTTGCAGAATTGACCATTCTCAACCTCCGGGAATGCAATGGGTTAGTCTTGATACTGAACCATCTTATGGAATCAACAGACAATTCTACAACTTGACCTTGTATAAATAACCTGTAATGACGCTCTTGGAGCGCGAAGAGTCACACTAACTTGACCTTATTAAGAACTACCTATGACCAATGCTGCTGGAGCACGACGGGTCACATTAGTCATTAAATAATTGATATGTTCTTTGTGGTTCTGCATTTCTTCTTCTTCCATTTTTCCTTTTTTATTACACAACAAAATAATTTTACAACCAACACTAATAAAACCACCATAACTTCAAACATTATTTTCTCAACAAATCTGTTGTTTGAACCATTAAAAATATGCTACCACGTGGTTGATAAAATAGTCTTATTGAACCCTCTATATGTGTGAATAATGAATAAACCATTCGAATAAATTGCTCGACTTTAAAAAATAAAACCTTTTTTTTGTTAGGTGACCTTCATAAAAATAAACTTCTAAAATAATTAAGTCTGCAAGTGGCTAATGGCGCATATTCCTCTGAACGAGACTTTGGCCCTGAGAGTTAATGGACAACTACGGTTTGAGGGAGACCTGTGACTCTGCTCGAAGAAAACAAACTAAGAAACTCGCTAGCAAAATCTTTAACCAATTTTGACATATATCATTGGCGAGTCTCTCTCCATCAAATGCCAACGCAAGTTTTGACACATCTACAGAATACAGTCAAATTGGAGACGTTTTTCTTGGCATAGTTGTAATTGGTTAATATGGATCCGGTCATAAGAAAAAACATCCATTTGTTTTGAAAAGATCAAGCATACATCCAAATAGTTTTGGAGGTAGTTATGCTGGAGGAGATTTCAAAGAACCACATGAGAATTTGACGTAAGAGGGATCTGGCACACTGGAAGCAGCTACAAAGAATAATCAAATCTATAAATCTACACACATAATCACCAAAAATAAAATTCCCACACTAAATTAATCTATGTACGGAAGCAAGACAACTAAGGTTTTCTATCTTCTTGGCTTTCCTATGAAGGAGTCAAGCCAGTGCTTGCTCTGATACCATGTTAGAAAAATAGAGAGAATCAAAGAAAGATTGTTCACACAACACAAAACACACACTATCTTATTGATCTTAAAGAGATTACATATATAGGAATACACGATCTTTCTAGATCCGAGAATGGTGGATCTAGACTACTAAAAATAACTAGTACACCTGCTAACATAGTAACTCACACAATACAACTCACAACAATTTGAAAGTAAAAAAAACATTATTTCCACCACTCTTGAACTTGCCCACCACTGTTGGAGTCATGATTGTGGTTTCACCAAAACCTGGAAGTGTTAGTAAATAGACACATCGCTAGATTTAAGCACATGCCACTAAACACACCAAAAGCTAGAGGTGTTAGTAAAGAGACACATCGTTAGATTTAAGCACATGCCACGAAACACATGGGGAGCGTTGGAGGTGTTAGTAAACAGACACATCACTAGATTTAAGCACATGCCATGAAACACACCAAACCCTGGAGGTGTTAGTAAATAGACACATCGCTAGATCTAAGCACATGCCACGAAACACACGGGGAGCGTTGGAGGTGTTAGTAAACAGACACATCGCTAGATTTAAGCACATGCCATGAAACACACCAAAACTTGGAGGCGTTAGTAAATAGACACATTGCTAGATTTAAGCACATGCCACGAAACACACGGGGAGCATTGACCTTCCACATCACTAGATTTAAGCACATGCCATGAAACACACCAAACCGTGGAGGTGTTAGTAAATAGACACATCGCTAGATTTAAGCACATGCCACGAAACACACGGGGAGCGTTGGAGGTGTTAGTAAACAGACACATCGCTAGATTTAAGCACATGCCATGAAACACACCAAAACTTGGAGGTGTTAGTAAATAGACACATTGCTAGATTTAAGCACATGCCACCCTAGATTTAAGCACATGCCATGAAACACACCAAAACTATCGCTAGATTTAAGCACATGCCACGAAACACACGGGGAGCATTGACCTTGTACACCGCCATTAACAAGGAGCCAACAATCTCCCCCCAACGTGAACCCGGTGTGTTTCGAACTCGAGACCTCTGGCTCTGATACCACTTGTTGGAGTCACGATTGACATTACACCAAAACCTACAGGTGTTAATAAAGAGATACATCCCTAGATTTAAACACATGCCACGAAACACACGGGGAACTTTGACCTTCTACAACCACTTGGAAATTAATATTTCCAACTCTATAAATCCATTAAAAACAATTTGTCATGCCCCACATCCATTTCTTTCTCCTGCGTAGGCATATGCTACTCTCTTACTTTCCCCCCACTACGACGTAGTTCCTCCGACACAGTGAATGAAATATCTACATGGTGGACGTAGTTCCTCCGACACAGTGAATGAAATATCTACATGGTGGTAGGAGGCACCTTCCCACCATATTTTAAACGCTTATTTCAAACTCTTCCGCGTGAGAATCAACATATTTCAGAGTCGAATTATTATCAGACATGGTTTTACCGGTGGTTCTGGTTCCTCAGCCTTTGGAAAAACCAGGTGTAACATTAACATATTCAATTTACGAAGTTTTCTTAAGTTTCTGATTAATGGTTGATCCAATTGCTTTATGCCAAAAAAAAATCAAATTTTACTATATTTTCGATTCAGAATTCCAAGCTGAAGAGTTGAAGTTTTTTTTATAATACATGAAATTAAAAAAAATTGTCTTAATTATTTTTTTAATATCAATTTAGTTTATATAAACATATATTAGTTGCTTCATACGATCAAAGAAATTATATTAATTGTTTTACATAATTAAAACGGGAGTTATTGTCAATATAATGATGTTGGACTAATGTTCATATTTATATCATTGAAAATGCATTGCGTTCGTTGATTTTGAAGAACTAACTAAGCAATGGAATGGCTAATAGCCCAATGCAATTATTAGCCGTTTTGGATAAAGAATGCAATTATACTAATATTTTTTTAATTAATTAATTGCTATTATTGATAGTAATAATTTAGTTAATTAGAGTTAATAATAAATTTAATGAGAAAAATGTGAATGTTTTAATGTATTATTATTTTTAATTTAAATAGTTAATATTATTTGTAGATTTTTCTAAATATTTTTAGAAATTTTATTTACTACCTATAAAATATTATTATGTATTTGAAGTAACAAAAATCTAATTAAATCATTCTTTTATAAAAATTCATAGTGTTTTTTTAATTTATAATAAGAAAGAGGTTCAATTCATTTTTGCTAACTAGTTGTCATATGGCTGAAAAAATTCCACAAGAAATGATGTTTAAATATCCATGAATCTCATAGTTAAAAGTAAAGTAGGAGATAAGATCATAATGCTAAAAATAAATTGCTAAGTAATTGTAAAATTATTTTAGGGTTCATGTTGTTATAATTAATTGTAAAAAAATTATTACTTAAAGGCTAAGATCAAATTAATCGATTACTGTTCTAATGCATTATTATTTTCAATATAAAGAATTAGTGTGAATTGTAAACATATATAGACATTTTTATAATGTTAGTTAAATAGTTAGCTCCCATTATTCTATATCGGAGTATTATTATGCATTTGAGGCAAGAGAGGATTTAATAAAATTTCTCTTTTATGAAGGGTTTTTAATTTCGAGTGTTCTTGATTTCTAGTGGGAAAGACAAGATCCATTGATTTTTGCCCAATAGGCTTCATGTGGGTGAAAATATTCCAAAGGAAAAAAATTCTTAAATATTCATGAATTGCTTTTTCGTAATATATCCTTAATAAGTGATTAAATACAATTATAAAAATAAGAGCATATGGAAGAGTTGAGGAAGTATTTTTTATTATGTTTATTGGATAAGAAAAATCTAACACAATGTTTAAAAAAAAAACCTTTTCTTAATCACTTTAGGGTATTTAGCTATGATGCTTTATACTTGTTTCAAAGGAGGATATAAGTAAGCCATATCAAGAAGTTGAAAATTGTATCTTTATTGGATTTAAAAAATGTTATAGGTTTTGGAACTCAAAAGCTAAGAAGGTTATGTATATTTGAGATGTGGTATTGAGAGAAGTCGAAGATGATTTCAAACAAAAAGTCCTACTAAGGGACGAAGAACTAGAAAGACAATTTTTGAATTGAATGATGATCAATCAAACTCTACATAAGAATAAGAATTGGAAGAAGAAAATCCACAAAATCTGACACTAGGAAGATCTGTTCAAGAAAGAAGGCAGCTAGAAGGATATACTCCACCTCATTTTTATTCAAATTTCTCTTTCTTTATCACTGATAATGATCCTATAATTTTTAGAGAGACAATGGATTCACATGATAGAAAATTATGGAAAAAGGTCATGGTTGAAGAAATGACAAGAATGGAGCTTAGGATCTAATGGAGTTGTTATTTGGCAGCAAATCCAATAGCAACAAAAGGGTATTTAAAAGGAATTTGAATGCACTGGGGAGAGTGGAGAAATAGAAATCTTGATTCCTAGCACAGATTTATTCTTACATAAAAGAAATTTATTTTGGTGATATTTATTTCTCATGTTGCCAAGTTAATTTTTATTAGATTTAATTTATTTTTTGTTGTTGCTTTTGATCTTGAAGTAGAACAAATGGACATGAATACAACATTCCTACACGAGGATTTCGAATAATAAATCTACATGAAGTAGCGAGAAGAATTTCTTCTCAAAGGAAAGAAAGAACTAGTATGCTAGATGAAAAACTCCCTTTATAAGTTAAAACAATATAATAATTTTTTATTTTTTATTTCTCAATTTTGTGATTGTAAATAGGAACAACATGGCTCATTTGTGACTAACAAGAAATAAATAAATATGAATATTTAGCCTTATTTAAAGATGTTTTTATAATTGTTCTAGCATCATTATTGTGTATTGAAAGAAAAGTCTGCTTGTATCTTTTAGAACATGAATATTAAAATAGTCTTCAATAGAGCACACACTTCATATAAAATATAACACACACACAACAAACTGACACTTAGCAAAAGCCTCAAACTATAATATCCTCATCCATTTAATTCACATTTGAAATTGTATGTGCATTTTTTCTTATATGAGTAATACACTTTAAACAAGTTGCATATCAACTATACGTGTGATATTCTTTGGAATTTTCCTAAAGTTCTTGACATAAATGTCCATGATTATAATAAGTAAATGATGTAAATGTCCATGATTATAATAGGTAAATTATGTAAATGGCCATGATTCTTTCTTTCATTACATGCTTGTTAGTAGCTTGATGATGTCCTTCATGTAGTGATCTCACAAAGATAGTGAGAAGGAGTCAGAGTCTTTAATAGACACTTAAATTTTCTTTTATTGTTTAAAATGTCCATGTTTTAAGGTTTTCTATGGCCACCACATAAAAAATTGTCATAAATGAAAAGTTATAACTCATATACTAAAGGGTTTTGTATTTTAATCTTTACTTCTTCTAATAGGAATCATTTCTCAACTTTCTTAGAAAAACCTTTGAAAATGCCCAAATGACAAACTAAAAAAAACTCAATTTTACATTACTTTTTTATTTTGTCAACACACTTTCTTAATAAAATATATACAAATATCATTTACAAATGAGTTCTACAAACCCCCATATCCATAAAAATGGGCCTATCCAAAGAGATAACAAGTGATATATTTATATTTATTTTTCATAAATATTTATAATTATTTAAATTTAAGTCACTTGCATTATTTATGTTTATTATAATAAATTGATATACATTATTATTTAATAGGCATGTTTATTTTGGAATATAATTTTCAAAATTTTGATTTAAATATCAATAATTATTAAGTAGATGGTAAAGATTTAACATCTACAAAATATGTTAGAATATTCAAAAATCAAATGTTGAGATTTATCTTGAAAGTAGTTATGGCTTTTTGTTTTTTTTAAATTAATTAATTTTAAAAAAAGGTCATACCATTGTAATGATCCATAATATTGTAACAAAATCTATTTATAAATTAAGATTCTACATGGTAAAGTGGTGTTGAATCTCCATGATTAATAATCTTGTTACATATTTTTTTAAATATATTATTCATATATTAATTCTTCAAATAATAATAATATCAAAACAAGTTAACTTTTATGTTTTCTCTTTCAAAATTTTCCATGTGAAATGTATTTTGAGGTAAGTGTTTGATGTCTATCAATATTTATTATCAATTTAATCTATATGGCCATTCTAGTTTATACATAAACATATGCCCCATTATCATTCAAAAATTACCTTATATTATTCACTTAAATCAAGTGGATTATAATTGTAATTAAGCTAGAACTTATTTTTTTTTTAACTTAATATATGAAGTATTTAAAAAAAAGATATTTTATTAGTAAAAAATAAAATTGTAATTTAATTGTCTATTTTCTTTTGTTTAAGATTGAGGCCTGGATATTATTATAAGGTATATAATGTCATTGAATTCATAAATTCTATTTTAAATTGCAATTCATTTTTTATTTTTTTTATTAAATTTAAAAATAATTTAATAATAAAAATAATAATTTAATTTTGAAGTTATGATTGTGTGTGAAATAAGGGATTTTATCCACATAACAATTTGGTTAATTTTTTTTATTATAAAAGTGTGCATATTTTACTTCATCTAGATTTGAATGGTAACCTTTTTAAGAGAAATTTTTAATAATAATGATGCGATTGAGTGGAGAGACTTTGCAATGGTAGAGATGTTGTAATGTAATGTTTAACATTTTGACTAAGTCAAATTACATAAAAATAAAAAATGAATTAAATAAAAAGCATTAATGTAATGTAATGCAAATGTTTTAACTCAATCAAAATAAGATTATAAAGAAATGACAAAATAAAAATAACACTATAAAAATAAAATAAAAATGGCTCATGGCATTGAGAACCCATGATATTCTTGTGGAATATATCCTATTTAAAGGGGAAAATTAGACCAACCTAGATCCATCTTGATCACGACTTATGCATGAACATAACAAAATACAGAAATACCCATATACATAAAGTTGCACCATAAATAAAACTTCATACATTAATATCAAAGCACTAAAATATGCTTACATACATAAATAAAAATAAACTAGCTTGGTCGATGGTAGTTTATCTCTCAAAAGAGATGTGGCAGCTACATGCCTCCGAACTGTGTTACAATGAGGCTCAAAGGCCTATTTATTATTGAGTAACACTAGAAAACCCTAAACATCTAAAAACCTAACCCTAGGAGATGGAGCGCCAAACTGTGGGCCCCGTTTGGATAAATTGGTACATCAAATTCCCGGGGTCATAAGTTTGGCATACGATCTCGATTTGACTATCATAATACCTCATTTCGAAGATCTCGAAGAAGAGGCCAAACTCTTTGATTAATGTTTTAGAACTTCTTTGGTCTCTCAGTTTTCTCTAAAATCCTCTTTTAGTCCCTCAAAACGGCTCCAGAAGTTTAAGGCCCAAAAATCTACCAAAAATAATAAGTTGTGCTACAATTAAGGAAACTGAAAAGAAACAACAGTAGGTGTCCAAGTGGAATAGGCACGTTATCCACCTATATTAGTCCTCCCCCCTAAGGAAGCAATGGTCCCCATTATGTTGAGTGCCTCCATGAGATGGGGAAACTTTTGCTAAACTTGGTCACGGCGAGCCACTTACCTTGGTGCAGGAGCCATCGAGCTTTGCCAACCTGATACAGTCGGATATTCTACTGGCGAGCGTTCTTGATCTGCGTGTCCATGATCCGATCAATTGTGGCATACTCCATGCAGTTTTGGTTTAACTATGTTGGTGTGAGTTGTTCTGCAATGTCTGATGTGTCCAGTGATGGTGGAAAATATGGTTGAAGGCGATCCACATTGAACATTGGATGTAGACCAAGGAATGGTGGAATGTTGAGCTCGAAAGCATTATCCCCTACAACCTTAGTGTTGGTGTAAGGTTCATATCAGAGAGGTAGAAGCCTGTAATGGGGCCTAGCGAGACGTTCCTTCTACAAATGTAACCAAACTTTATCGCCCACCTGGAACTTGTGTGACACCCGATCTTGATTATGATGTTGTATGTACTTAAATAAAATTATTAGTTAATTTTTCCTTTTGTGCATAATAAATTAAAATAATATATATCTATATATATATATATATTATATAATATATATATATAATATATATATAATAGTTAATTTTTAATTTATTATGTACTAAAGAAATTTAACTAATAATAAATTATTTAAGTAAGATAAAGCATGACCAACATCGGGTGTCAAAATAATTCCAATGGGCCGAGTAAATTGAATTGTGTTATTAAATTATATATTTCTTACCAATTTGTTGTATTATTGAAATATAAAAAGAATTTATATATATAACAAATTCCAATATATTATAAATAAAATTGAATGGAGAAATGAAATATAATAATATTTTCACAAATTGAAAAAAAAAATAGAAATTAAGATACTTATATATTATCTTTATATTTAATAATTAAAATTATAGATTTTTTTATTTGTATCTAATGCAATTAAAATATAATTTTTATAGACATATAATTTTCGATGTCATTAATAACCATTTTCTACTCAACCATTTTATTTATAATAATATAACACTCTTCTTTCTCTTCTTCTCTCTTTCTTTATATATATAAACTAAAAATGCAATTATGTTGTACCATGGACATCCACAATCTCATGTTGGATTGCTTATAAAATAAAATAACTTTAATAAAAATATGGCTTATTGTGAATCACATGTTGGATGTTATAGGTAATAGGACATTATAGATAGTTGTAGAAGAATCCAACTCATTAAAACATGGAGAAGAACAAAATGAGAATAAGCCTCCAGAGAAGTGATTAGTGAACAAAATAACCAATATCAAATTAATTCAATTTTTTAAACAAAATATATATATAAACAAACTAAGTGATAAAGACTAAATACTAGATATTGTTTGTTAATATTTTCATTTAGTAGTTTAGTACATGAATAAATTTAAAGTGTGTTTTTTTTCTTTACAATTCAGTTTTTTAAACCATATATATAAACAAACTAAGTGATAAAGACTAAAATACGAGATATTGTTAGTTAATATTTACATTTAGTAGTTTAGTATATGAATAAATTTAAAGTGTGTTTTTGCTTTACAATTTTTTAAATACAACTTCTTTCCTGAGTTCTAATTAAATTTTTTGTTATTAAATGTAATGATTTATGTTCAAATTCATTTTAATTATTTTTTTTATTAAATAATTTCGTAGTTTGGAAGCAAATGGATTTTTTTGGTTTTATATAATATTAATAAACTTGAAAGCTTAATCTTATAGATTAATTAAAGTAATTTAAATATTTATTATAATATATTATAGTGTATAATGGTATCTTTCGTGTTGTTTCAGTTTATTTCAGTTGTTGATTTGTATATTTGTGAAGGTTGCAATTATTTTTACTTCAATGTTTATGTTATGGGAAAACGTGTTAATGTAAAGAAAAAGTAGGAGATAGTAAACCAGATATTACAGTAGGGATTTATGATGTGTTAGATTCAAAAATTTCCACATAGTATCAGAGGGATTGCAGATCAAGGAGGATTGAAGACACCAGCTAAAGAAATCTGAAAATTTGCAACAGAGAAGTAGTTGTCTCGAGAGATAGCGTTGTTCTAGAGCTGAAGAAGCAAGAGGACGAGTGACGTAGTGTTGAGAGGGTGACGTAGAGGCTGACGTAGAGCCCGTGTCAGCATTTTGAGCCAGGAGAAGGGTCAGTGCAAAGGCAGAGTGGGGCAGAACAAGCTCACGCAAAGCCACGTCATCTTTCTCAGCCACGAAGGATTGACGCAATTGGCCAAGAGGAGCAGATTCAACCCAAGCTGTGATTGCACAGAACCTGAAGGGCCCAGATTCTTCAGTTGTCGGGGCTAATGAAACTGTGCATATTGTGATTTGAGGAGCTGGTGGGATGTTGTTTCTGTCTAGGTAGAACAGTGTCTAAGGGGACTAAACCAAGGTAGAGGGAACCACTGCCTCGACAGATTTCTAGCCAGGAAATTTATATCTGAGTTTTAGCAACAAAGGAGAATTGGAGAGGAGTGATTTAACAGTTGGCCAGAGGATTTCTAGGAGGGAAGTCGAGACTCAGAGGGAGTCGAAAATAGGAGTAGAGATGGAAGTGAATGGATTGAGGGATCAGGAAAGATTGGACGAGGCTTCCAATTTTATCATCTGGAAGGCTAGGATCCTGACAATCCTGGATAAACATTACATCAAGGATTGTGCCTTGAAAACCGTAATTCTCCCAGCTGACTTGAATGCAAAAGAAAAGTATCAAGAGGCTGAGGCGAAAGCGAAATGCATGATGCTAGATGGGGTCAATGATCATGTCATACCACATATTGTTGAGAAAAACACAACAAGGAAGATGTGGCAGACGTTGACCACCTTATACCGGGACTCTTCCATGCATCGGAAGATGTTACTAGAGAATCAACTGAGGTCATATCAGATGCAGAAAGGAGAGGAGATAGATTCGTTCCTCCTCAGGTTGCAAGGACTTCGTCACCAGCTTACTTCCGTGGGGTCTACACCGGATCCAGAATTTATGGTCATAACTACTTTGAATGCAATCTCCGAGGACTAGGAGAAGTTTGTCCAAAGCTTTTTGGGCAGAGCAACTCTCCCCAGTTGGGAGGAGATGTGGGCAGCGCTTCGACAAGAAGAGATCAGGAGGTTGACTAAGGTGGGGAGTACTGGTAAGGGAGCTTGAATCAAGAAAGAGGAGGAGGATGATGCAACTCTGACATCTATGGAACAACAGGGGGTTCAGAAGAGGAAGAAAAATATATCTCCAAGGTCAAGTGCTTCAACTTTGGGGAGCTGGGACATTATGCATTGCAGTGCCCCAGGAAGAAAGGCCAGGGAGAAGCTTCCCACTCAATGGTTAATCCAATAAAGGTGGAGAAGGATGTCAAGACTAATAACAATTGTGCCATGAGTGCTCATGTGCTTCTAGAGAAGAGGTGAGGAGACATAGAGTTGTAGTCGAGAGCACTACATGCAGGGCCAGGATCCTTGAGGTGCCCAAACTCTTGGATCACATACGGCTACGGGAACCCTTAATGACAGTAGCATGATGACAAGTGTCAGGTGGAGCAAGGTGTGACAAAGCAACAAGGCAGTGCTAAAATGCAAAAATTGTAGCAACGCAGTGGAGGTTGCAGTAGTGCAAAAAACAAAATAGAAATGAAT